>BPTQ01000007.1:33624422-33648614 GCA_019973895.1 Chrysanthemum seticuspe | reverse complement strand
TATAAGCCACGAAGTCCTCTTAACCTTCTACCAAGTCGTCTACCTGGGAACAGTCACATTAAGCATCTGCTGAAGCTGCTTCTTACACTGACAAGGGTCCATCTGCTGAACCATCTTCCAATTCTCCTGAAGCACCGAATATATCAGATCCCACTTCATCTGTGACAATCATTGACACACAAGAAGCTTCTAAAGCTAAGGAAGCTGATCTCGCAGACACAAAAACAGAAAGGGCGATAAAAATGCTTCACAGGATGAATGCACTGCGTGAAGGTGTTTCAACTAACCCTCCCTCTGCCTCTTCAAGTCTTTTCACACATGTTCATACTGAAAATGCTCCCTCTGAGAACATCCATAAGTCTGGTGGGAGGAAGAAGAGAATGGCCAAAAGATCTCCTTTGGATCTTGAAGCTGATGACTCAACTTTCATTATAGAAGGGTCTGCTGCTGATTTTCCTGATGGAAATTCAGATGAGGTGGTAGATTGGAAATTAAAGGATGATGAGATGAATGTCATTCATCGAAGGGACTCCACTTCAATGGAATTCACCTTTCTAAAGGAAATTCTACACTTGGTAGACAGGGCAGACTTACTTTCTCTGTTCACTCGAGTTACCACCTATTACTGCAACAAGGAACCACAAGGTTCTGGGATGTTCTTACCAGGAGATCTTCAAGTCCTGTTAAACTCCCACATTCCCAATAGCAAAGCATCTTCCATTTGGGAAAACTCACATCGGTGGAAGCTTACATCCTGGAGATTCTATCCTCTCCCTCGTGTGCATGTGCTTGAGACTAAGGGTGGAATCACTGTATGTATGTTTTCTGAAAGAAAGTATCCTTTGCCCAAAAGAATTATGGAAAAGATGCTGAGTCAGAAATTGGAAATTCCTCCAGATCCAGTGGGCAATGAAAGACAGTCTGCTTTAACATTGGTGGGCTTAATCAAGACTCAACTTCAACAACTACAATAGGCCTCATCCTCATCCATATCAGGACTCTTGGTACCCTCTGAATTTCTTTGTTTTGTTGCTTTTTATTTGTGTTATGTATATACCTGTCTTTTTCTATGTTAATTTTTCAATTATTAGTTTAAAAAAAAAAAAAAAAAAGAAAAAGAAAAAAAAAACTAACTTTTATGCAGGGCTGTTTGTTGTCCAATTCTGATGGTTTTTAACTCACCTGATGTACTTTGTGTATGTCAAAGAGTTGGCTAGTCCAAAGGGTACAGCTTTGGTAAAGACACAACAAATCTGTTGATAGCTGTAATGGTTTGCTCAAAATCATAGGGTCTGCAACCACCCATGCTTAACTGCTGAGGGTTGTATGGTTATCAATTCACCATGATCTATTCCTTTTTGGAATCCAATAATTGGCTAGCCCACATGTATATGGCATGTGGTAAAGGCAACTGAATCCATATTTGGTTCTCAATTCACCAATTCTAAGAATTGACTAGTCCTGAGCAAACGGCTACAGGTAAAGACAAGACAAATCCGTTTATATGGTTGCTGGTTTGCCAATAAATCAGATGGTTATCAATGTACCATAGTTTTCGAACTCAAACATGTGGCTACTCCAGTAGTAATGGCTATTGGTAAAGAGACATCAAACCCATTAATTTCAATGATTCACCTCTCACAGGAGTTAACACACCTGGAAGTGATGAGAATAGTATTGAACTTATATGTTTTGATGTACATGATGTCATTTGTTGCTACAAAGATCTGGTGTTTCACAGTTCAGTCATCATAGAGATGTTCTTCTTCTGATTCTTTGTTGCTGATCCTCAAGATACTGGCCATTCCTAGCTCAAAAGTGTTTAAGATATGGGGAAGATCTTGCTTGGAAATCTTTTCGTAAAATGGTACAATCCTCAACAGCATTATCGATCTATCAAGGAAACTGGAACTTAACCTCGTCAAATTCCAGTTTAGGGGAGGATTGTTGGGAATTAAGGTAATCGACTGATTCTGCCGAAGCATCTACCGAAGAGATTCTGCCGAAGAAGAATGGATTCTGCTGAAGTCCCACTTCAGCAGAAGTGTTAAAGCAGATATCGTGTTGCTGCTGAAAGTGTGAATCCACGTAGGAGAGATAAGCTCAGTATAGAGTAAAAGTCAGCGCCGTATTAAAGATAGGTTGGCGCCGAATTATGTAGAGCTTACTCAGAATAAACAATATGATTAACAAAACAATATGATTAGTTGCATGCTTGGTCTATGTTAGTATTAGGAGCGTAAATTGTCAACGCTCATTAGGGTTTCTTTGCCTATATAAGAAACTATGATAGTACGTAATAGTTAAGCTTTTCTCAAGTCTTTCAAGTCTTGTAATCTATCCGAAACATAGAGTTTCTATAATCAAAAGATCCATAGAGGATCAAAGAGTTCTTAGTTATTATAACTTGTATTTACTTTCCGCTTTATAATACGAGTTGTAGAGATCTTCTTTTAGTTTGCTTGTGATTACATAGGCAACACTAACGATCTCCGAGTGCTTAAAATCTATCAAGGTCTTTTTGTTTACAACACTTAGCTTCAACCCATTTTGACAGATAGTCAACGGCCACGAGTATGTATTTGTTACCGCGAGAAGAAGGAAATGGCCCCATAAAGTCAATGCCCCAGATGTCAAATATCTCACATACTTGAATGGCGTTTTGCGGCATTTCATTTCTTTGTGAGATATTCCCGTGACGTTGACAAGCGTCACAGGCTTTGACAAATTCGTGGGCATCCTTATAGATAGTGGGCCAATAAAACCCGGAATCAAACACCTTTTTGGCGGTGTAGTTTGGACTATGATGGCCCCCGGTGGGTCCAGCATGGCAAGCTTTGAGAATGTCAATAGCTTCCTGACCATACACACATCGCCTGATGACTTGATCCGCGCAAATTTTAAACAAGTAGGGGTCGTCCCAGAAGTAATGTTTAACATCTTTAAAGAATTTGTTTTTCTGTTGGGATGACATCCCTTTCACTATGAAGTTACCCGCATGGTAATTTGAAAAGTCAGCAAACCATGGGGTAGAAGAGTCTCCACGAAAAGAAACCGTATTGAGTGTTTCGAGAGGAAATGTTTCATTTATTTCCTTTTTCTCGAAAACATCTTGGTGAGGGTTCTCTAATCAGGACAGATGATCAGCAGCTAGGTTCTCAGCTCCTTTTTTATCACGTATAATGATATCAAATTCCTGGAGGAGGAGAACCCAACGGAGCAATCTCGGCTTTGCATCTTATTTTGCAAAGAGATATTTGAGAGCCGAGTGATCCGTATACACCACGCATTTGGTCAAGATGAGGTATGGCCGAAATTTTTCAAACGCATACACCACAGCTAATAGTTCTTTTTTTGTAGTGGTGTAATGGGTTTGAGCTTCAGTCATAGTCTTGCTCGCGTAGTGGATAGGCTGAAAATGCTTGGTTTTTCGTTGCCCCAAGACTGCACCGATAGCAAAATCACTTGCATCGCACATGAGCTCAAAGAGTAAATCCCAGTCGGGGGCAACTAGAATGGGTGCTTCCGTAAGCTTTTTCTTTAGTGTTTCAAAAGCTTCGACGCACTCAGGAGAGAAGATAAAAGGAGCTTCTTTTTCAAGAAGATGGGTCATAGGCCGAGCGATTTTAGAAAAATCCTGTATGAATCTACGATAAAACCCGGCATGACCAAGAAAACTCCTAATACCTTTGACGGTAGTGGGATGAGGCAGTTTAGCAATAACATCAACTTTTGCTCTATCGACCTCAATCCCATTTTTGGAAATCTTATGGCCAAGGACTATGCCTTCTTTGACCATAAAGTGGCTCTTCTCCCAATTTAGACAGAGATTGGTGTCTTCACACCTTTTTAGCATTTTGTCTAAATGGGAGAGACATGTCTGAAATGAGTCCCCAATGACCGAGAAGTCATCCATAAACACCTCCATTGTTTCCCCGATCATGTCGTGGAAAATGGCCATCATACATCGTTGGAACGTGCCAGGAGCATTACATAAGCCAAAAGGCATACGTTTGTAGGCAAAAGTTCCGTATGGGCAGGTGAATGTGGTCTTCTCTTGATCCTGTGGATCAATGGGGATCTGAAAGTAACCCGAGAAACCATCAAGGAAACAATAGTATTCGTTTCCTGCTAATCTCTCAAGCATCTGGTCCATGAAGGGTAGAGGAAAATGGTCTTTACGGGTGGCTTCGTTTAACTTGCGATAGTCAATACATACACGCCATCCCGTAACCAATCGAGTTGGAATTAACTCGTTTTCTTCATTCGTGACAACAGTTATGCCACCCTTTTTTGGAACACAGTGAATCGGGCTAACCCAAGGACTATCTGAGATTGGGTAAATCAATCCTGCATCAAAAAGTTTGATAACCTCCTGTTTGATAACATCATGGATTTTTGGATTCACCCTTCTCTGATGTTGAACTGCTGGTTTGAAGTCATCCTCCATCAAGATTTTGTGAGTACAAAACTCAGGGTTGATACCCTTAATGTCGGAGAGTTTCCAAGCAATTGCTTGCTTGTGTGACTTCAAGACCTTTGTGAGAGCAGTCTTTTCATCTTTACTCAAATCTCGAGCAATAATGACAGGCAATTTATCATCACCTTCAAGAAATGCATACTCAAGATGAGGTGGTAAGTCCTTAAGTTCGACTTCAGGAAATTCTTCAGTTTTCTCAACTGACTTGACTTCCTTGTTATGAAGGTTGATGGGAGGGAGTGGAGGAGAAGTGTCCTGATTTAACAACTTCTCAAGAGTAAGAATATCTCCCTCCGGATTAATCTCATGGTGATTAATCTCTTCTGGAATTGCATCACTAGTGTGAGGGGTTGATGAATGATCATCTTTAAGCAATTTCTCAATGAGAAGTATGTCCCCCTCGATGTCAATTGGAGCGTGATCAATTTCCCATGGAACAGAATCACTAGCCAAGTATGCTTCAATCTCTTCCAAGATGAAGTCGCTTCCCTCAAACGGAGTGAGAGAAGGAGTAGAATTGGCTATGATAGGTTGAGAAGATGTGGTGGGATCCCCACTCACAGAATTATGAGAATAACCAAGAACTTCTTGAGAGTACTCTTCAGAAGCAACATCAATGATATCTATTCGGTTAACCGACTCAGAATCATAGTTTGCGGAGTACCTCGAAGTTTGATCAAGGTTAAAGGTGACAGCTTCATTACTAACACGTAATGTGATTTCTTGCTCAAATACATCAATGAGAGCACGACCCGTTCTCAGGAATCCTCTTCCAACAATGAGAGGAACCCGTGGATCAGCATCGAAATCAACAACTACAAAGTCAGCTGGAAAATGGAACTTTCCTACTTTCACAAATACGTCATCGGCAATTCCAAGAGGACGGGATATTGTACGATCTGCAAGCTCGAGAGTCATGCATGTAGGAGTAAGGTCCGGAAGAGAAAGTTTCTTCCATACTGAATGAGGCATCAGGTTTATGCTTGCACCAAGATCGGCTAAGGCAAAGCATTCAACCATTCCTGGAAATACACAAGGTAAGAGGAACTTTCCAGGATCTCCAAGCTTCTCGGGAAGCTTCTTCAAGATAACTGCAGAGCAGTTCTCGTTCAGAGGAGTTTTAGCCATTTCAAACAGCTTTTCCTTGTTGCTTAACATGTGTTTGAGAGTTGATGCAAACTTGGGCATCAACATGATAGCATCCGCGAAGCTTATGTCAAAATGAAGTTCTTGGAAAATTTGGAAGAATTTTTCCATTTGATGACCGGCTTTTTCGCGGAGCTTTTGCTCGTGTAAACGTGATGGGTAAGGAATAGAATATTTGGATTTGGTGTTTTCAATGGGAGCTACATGAGGTTCAAAAACAACTCCTGGATTGGATTTTGGTTTCTGGACAACCTGAGGATGGACAGTGCTGGTACCTCCGTTATTAGTAGGAAGTTCCTTGTCCTTTGTCGCCTCAGGTTCACTTTCCACTACCTTCGGGGGAGAAGAAGAAGAGGTAGTAGGAATAGCGGGTCCATCATATGAAGTACCACTTCTGGTTGTGATCGCCTTTGCATCGCCCCTCGGATTAGCGATCGTGTTGCTAGGTAAAGTACCTGAGCTCGAGGGTCGATCATTTAAAGACTTCTTTAATTCAGCGATCTGACTGACCAACAACCTGTTTGTCTCCTCTTGAGTCTTCATGAATTGCTTTAAAAGCTCATCAGATGTTGATACAGGAGGAGGTGGAGGGATAATTTGAGGCCGTATGTTCTGATTATAGCCAGAATTCCCTTGATTAGGATTCATATTTCCCTGAAATTGATTCCCTCGATTGAAAGTGTTGTGATTAAGGTTTCCTTGATGTTGGAAACCTTGATTGGGTCCGGAATAGAAATTACCTTGGTTTTGATAACCTTGGTTCATTCTAGGTTGGTTCTGATTCCGGTTAGGATTCTGGTTAAAACCGGGTGGTGCCTGATAAGTGTTAGCACGGTAGTTTGGTTCATTTTGAGGACGGTATTGATTACCTCCTTGATTTGAAGTACCGGCTATAACATTAGCTTCAAACGGACTACCATCTGTGGCAGTACAGTTGTAGTATGCATGAGGACCACCACAAGTAACACAAACTTCAACTTTCTTCACTTCACCATATGATGGTGCTTGTGTGAAAGTGACTTTCTTTTGGTTAGCAAGAACCAAAGCCTGAACAATATCCGTGAGTTTGTCAATCTTAGCATCGGTGCTAGATGTACTCACAGGAGATGAAGTAGAAGGTCCAGCATTAGACTGAGTCTGATATGTCTTTGTGCGGAAAGGACGGACCTGGGACTTGTTTTCAATGATTTGCAAGGCTTCTTTTGTGGTCTTGCTCAAGAAATTACCTCCCGCGGAGGCATTCAAAGAGTCTTGATTAGTCTGGTTCAGACCATTGTAGAAAGTATCCATTTGCATTAACTCGGAAAAACCATGATGCGGACACTTACGGAGCAATTCTTTGTAACGATCCCATGCCTCCCCGAATGATTCATCAAATCTTTGAGAGAATTTCATTATCTCATTCTTAAGACTTGTAGTTCGGGATGGAGGATAGAATTCGTTAACAAACTTTGTGACTAGATCTTCCCATGTCTCAATGGAACGAGGGGGTTGTTTCTCAAGCCAATTCCGGGCTTGTCCCTCTAGAGAAAATGGGAACAGAAGAAGCTTGATAGCTTCATGTGGGACATTCTTGTATTTGATGGTAGAAGCAATCTTGTTAAACCATCGAATGTGTGCATGAGGATCATCCCGCTCAAAATCATAGAATTGGCTTTGGGTTACCAGATTAAGTAACCCGGTTTTGAGCTCAAAAGTATCAGCCACGATGGCTGGGACAACAATAGCATCTCCGTAACCCTCGATGGGTGCTTGGAGAAGCTCATTCATCGGCTTGTCTTCTGCCATTACGGCAGGTGGTGGTGGTGGTAGACGTTCCTCAGTCACGGCTGAAGGAGCAGAACGTCCTCTACGTCTACGAGGAATGTTTCCAAGTTCAGAAAGTGGACTTGTAGAACTGGAAGAACGAGTGCGCATGCACTAAGTATAAAAATCAGTTTTCAAAACAAATGCGAGGCAAAACGACAAGTGAACTTAACCAATAATCACAAATGAAATGGCTTCTTTGAAAAAGGTACACCAAATCACAAGGACACAAAGGCAAGTTTTAAATCTGATGTTCGGGAACTTATTATGGTCACACCCCCAGTTAGTAGGTGTACTGCCTTGATTTGCGGTGGTTGATTTTTATGTATATATTAAGTACCACTGAAAAGACGTAGGTATAGATTTGTGCTGATGGTTTAAAAACTTTTGGACAATATTTTTGGTATCGTCTCGTTTAACCAAATCGTATTTCTTTAAGAATCACCTTAAAAGAAACACAACCTACAAAACGTTACGATTGTTTTGTTGTTTTATATTTTGTTTGGTGTTTCTAACACTTTAGGAAAAGTGTTAATGAAATTTTTGATTTTGTTATAACTTTAGAAAAAAAACTGTTTTTACAAAAGGTGGTATATGTGCAAGTACGGGTCTGAAAAATGCTTAGAACACGCTTACAGCCTCCCCGGCAGCGGCGCCAAAATTTGATTGGTGCAAAACCGTCAAGTTTTCTCACGCAAGCTAGTCACTTGTGAATGACCAACCGTAAGGAACTTAAAACAGTTCAAACACCAAATGCAATTTAGATCAGGAGAATACAGTGGATTCCCGGGTCGTTAAGTCCCACGGAGGATGACTGGTGTTTAACACAATCAGATGTCGAATAACCACTAAGGATAGTGATCAGTAAGGATTTTGAGTTATTTATACCTAAAGAAAAGATTAATAAATTACAGCGAGTTAAATGCAAATTAAAGGAAATTAAAAAGATAAACTATCTTAAATAAACGCTATCACTATTTTTAAACTGATGTTTTTGATTTTATGTTTTTATAAAACTTGAATTAAAAACTATGCGACGTACAAAATAAAATGTGAAATTGATATTTTTACAAACCTAATGATAAAATAAAATTTTAAGAAAAAGAAAATTATTTTTATAACTATTTATCTAATTATTATTAATTAAAAACTATTTTTAACTATTTAATAATATCCTAAAATACAAGAAAATATGAAATAAAGCTAGAAAAATAAAATTATGACTTGGAAAAATCTAAAATATCAAAAGAGAATTTTCAAAACTATTTTTATATTTTTCTGATTATTTTTCTATTTTTTACGAATTTTAAACTATTAAAAACTAATTAAATTACTAAAAATTGCAAAATAAACTATGAAAAATCTGGAAAATTACTTTTTTTACTTTTTATATTTATCTAAACCTATGGAAAATGAAAATTTATTTTTTTGAACTTTTTCTGAATTAATTGTATTAAAAGCTAATTAAATTGACTTAAAAACTGTTTTTAATTAAGAAAAATAGCAAACTGTTATGGAAAATTATGAAAATTTCAGGGAAAGTCTAATTTAATCTACTGAATCTAAGAAAAATAGAAAAACATGTGCTTGTTTGTAAGAAAATGAAACTGCAATACTAGTGCTTATGAAATAAGCACTTGAATAAGCCAAAGGGTACCAAGAGGGTACCAAACTGTTACAGAACCTCTAATAAGCTATAACTACCAAAAATCAACAAGCTAAAACTGACCTAAACCTCTGAATTACACAATGCCATGATTTGACTGATTTGAGTTTTGTGCTAAAATCAGTGTGAGGGTACCAAGCTAAAGCTTAAGCAACTGCTTATTAATAAGCTGTAACAGAAAACTAAAAGTTGGAATCTAAAATACACCTGGCTAGCTACCTTAAAACCAAAAAGCAGACTTAGAAAAGCTCTGAGGAACTTTTCACAAGCTCTGCAAGGTTCTGTGAAAACTCAGCACTCACTGAGTTTCATGAACAGGGCACATAAGCCCTTTTTGATAAGCTTATTTGAAGCTTTTAGAAAATTTCTAAAATTCTACAAAAATGACAATAAAGAATTAGACCAGTTGAAGTTTTAAAGTCCTAAGTTTCAATGAGATTGACCCAATAATGTGCTCATGAAAAATCCTTCTAGTTGGGGCAAAACTGGGTTTTGCAAGTATTTGACTTTTTGTCAAAAAATGAAAAGTTGACTTTCTTGAACTTTGATTCAAATTTGTTGACTGATCTTGGTTTATTATGATGAAATGAAGCTATTGCACCCTATTTCTATGATTTTTAAGCACAAAACAAGAGTTTGGCTTTGCAAAATTACAACAGTTATGATCTTAAGACAGTTTAATGGAATTTGACTTTTGAAAGTGTGCAGGAACAAATAATTGACTCAAATGAGTTCAAAAGAGCATAACAAACATAAAACAACAGACCTTAATTCTTGAACAAACCTCTATGACAGTTTAAGTAGCAAATCCAAACACCATTTTATAGACTGATATGCAATTTTAATAAGACCAACTACTGATTTAGCTAAAACAAACACTTATACTGATTAATATTATCCTAATTACTACTGAGTGGACAGGTTTAACTTACTTGATGACCACAAATTTCAATCTAGCACAAAATGCAATACTGTATAAAAAAATGAAGATGAGATAAAAACTTACAAGAGCCCTAGCTTATTTGGTAGTCTAAACAGAACCCAATACATGCTACTTTATATCAAATTCAACCCAAACACTGCTCTGCAACAACCCATTCCATTTCCAACCTGCTTGAACCAAAATTTCTTCTTTGTTGACTTTTGTTGACCATCAACCCATTATGCTTGAAACTGAACTCCAGGCTTACAGAAAGCTATATTAAGCTTGAATAAGCTTGTTTGACTTTAAATAAAGCTTATTGAAGCTTTGAACATAAGAGTTAGACCTTGAATTTTTGCAACAGTGAACCATATATCATGAAATGTTGATACCACTTGAATTTCCACTTGAAAACAGTTTTAATACACTTCAATAACTTAAATTGATATCATGAAACAAAAGATTACAACTTAAAACTTAATTAAAGACTTAAAAATAAATTACGACATTCATAAAATTAAAAAACTAAAAACTTCTCTTCTTCCCTGCTTCTCTTCCTCTTTTATGCATTAGAAATCTTCCACGTGTCCTTCTGAGTGAATCCCACCTCTAATCTTGACCAATGGGTGAGTTTTGAGTGATAACAGTTGCTTGATCATTTTGGCGGGAAAGCCTGAATTTGACTTATAGGCTCTGATTTAGCAACTAGGGGGGGTGGCATTTAATGTGGTGGGAAAGGTGGTAGTGGTGATGATGAGGGGAGGGAAAGGTGATGGGAGAGGGGACTGTATGTTGCAGGCAACATGTGGGGAAGATAGGTGTACAGTGGGGCGGGTAAAGGTGAAGGGTTTGACTTTGTTTGACTTGGCAGTCCAAAAAGGGAATTGACAGGGGGTCAAATGGGTAAGTGGCAGGGGTCAAAAGTGAATTTGACTAAGGCTTGGTTTAGGTAAATGACAAGGACTTGTATTGCAAATCTGATTTTTGAAGGACCAAACCTGTAATTTTCCAAACTTGACACAAGGACTAAAACTGACAAACTTCAATAGTACAAGGACCAATTTTGACATTTTCAATTTTCCAAGGACTATTTGTGACAATTTCAAAACTTGAGGGACCTTTTCTGCCATTTGACAAAAGATTTATTCAAGGACCATTTTTGACAACTTAGAATATTTCAGGGACCTTGAATAATATTTTTCTTTATTTTGTTTTACCAGGGACTGTTTTTGACAACTTTTGAAACTTGGGGGACTAAAACTGCCAATTATGCAAACTTGATACGTTTTTCACCAGATTTTGATATTTTTGCATTTAAAACACATAAAACACTTATTTGTGATATTTTTATCATTTTGATGTATTTCTGAGTGTTTTCAGATGTTTTTGCAGTCTAATTTGTACAAAAATGATGAGTATTTAGACACTCATCAATCCCCCACAATAAGATATTGCTAGTCTCTAGCAATGTTTTGAGAAAAATTAATGGATTTCATCTCTTTACCAAAAGCCATTAGTTCTGGAGTAGCCAAATGTTTCAGTTCAAGTAAGAACCTTGGTACACCGATAACCAAATGATTTTGAGCAAATCACCAGCTTTCAACGGATTTGATTTGTCTTTACCAAAAGCCGTTTGCTTCTGGACTAGCCAACTCTTAGATAAAATATCTTTGGTGAGCTGATTACCAATTATGGTTTTCCAACTGCCTTTACCACAAGCCATAAACTTGCGGGCTAGCCAACTCTTCACTTTTAAGGATATGGTGAGCTGAATACCATACAATTTTGGGCAAATTGCAAGCCGTCAACGGATTTGAGATATCTTTACCAAGAGCCGTTTGCTCCTGGATTAGCCAATCCTTTTGTTTATTAGACAAGGCGGACTGATAACCATAAGATGAGTAAGTGCAAAACACTTACTCCAAAAAAAATTTTGGCCAAAAATGGGGGAATTAGGCGGTATAATTACATGATAAAATTCGTGAGAATTCCCCCCCACACTTAGAAATGAATATTGCCCTCAATATTCAAAGTACCGGCGGTTATGCCGAAACATAGAACGTAAAAGGGAAATACTACGGCCATTATTTAGCAAGATTTTTTTTTTTTTTTTTTTTTTTTTTTTTTTTTTTTTACACAACATGTGGGGCAGCTCCCCCACACTAGGGTGGAACACACGGGTGAGAACCCATGTTTAGATACTGTTTTTGATTACCGAGTCGCTAGCTTGACTCGATCCCCGCATTCATTGGTTCATGGGGAAAGTTTGCAGATCTGGGACAATCACAGGAGGAATGTCCTCTCCAAAATAGTGCTTCAATCGATGACCATTCACTTTAAAGTTTGGACCATCGGGTTGAGATAACTCAATGGTTCCATATGGGAATACTTTAGTGATGGTGAATGGTCCAGACCAGCGGGATTTTAGTTTTCCTGAGAAAATCTTCAATCTTGAATTGAAAAGAAGGACTCGATCACCGACGTTGAAAACGCGGTTCTTGATTTTAGAGTCATGAATCTTCTTTGTCTTTTCTTTGTAGATCAAAGAGTTCTCGTATGCTTGATTACGGAGTTCATTTAATTCATTCATTTGAACTTTCCGGTGATCACCAGCTGTCTGAATATCGAAGTTGGCATGCTTCAAGGCCCAGTATGCCTTGTGCTCAAGCTCAACCGGTAGATGACATGCCTTCCCGTATACAAGCTTGTATGGAGTACACCCGATGGGTGTTTTATAAGCTGTACGGAAGGCCCAGAGTGCGTCATCTAGCTTATCCGACCAAGAGGCACGGTTTTCGCCAACTGTCCTCTCCAGAATTCTTTTAATCCCCCGGTTGGAAACTTCCACTTGCCCACTTGTTTGGGGGTGGTACGCAGTAGAGAGACGGTGAGTTACACCATACTTCTGCATGACTCTTTCAAACTGGTCATTGCAGAAATGCGTACCACGATCACTGATTATAGCTCGTGGAGTTCCAAACCTAGCAAAGAGAGATTTCAAGAATTTCACAACAACTCGGGCATCGTTGGTAGGTAAAGCCTTAGTGTTGGGAATTAAGGTAATCGACTGATTCTGCCGAAGCATCTACCGAAGAGATTCTGCCGAAGAAGAATGGATTCTGCTGAAGTCCCACTTCAGCAGAAGTGTTAAAGCAGATATCGTGTTGCTGCTGAAAGTGTGAATCCACGTAGGAGAGATAAGCTCAGTATAGAGTAAAAGTCAGCGCCGTATTAAAGATAGGTTGGCGCCGAATTATGTAGAGCTTACTCAGAATAAACAATTTGATTAGTTGCATGTTTGGTCTGTTAGTATTAGGAGCGTAAATTGTCAACGCTCATTAGGGTTTCTTTGCCTATATAAGAAACTATGATAGTATGTAATAGTTAAGCTTTTCTCAAGTCTTTCAAGTCTTGTAATCTATCCGAAACATAGAGTTTCTATAATCAAAAGATCCATAGAGGATCAAAGAGTTCTTAGTTATTATAACTTGTATTTACTTTCCGCTTTATAATACGAGTTGTAGAGATCTTCTTTTAGTTTGCTTGTGATTACATAGGCAACACTAACGATCTCCGAGTGCTTAAGATCTATCAAGGTCTTTTTGTTTACAACAAGTGGTATCAGAGCCTCGGGAAAGTCTCTACGATACTAAGAACCATTCTCACCCCCATACAATCAAACTTTCATTCACCATGCCTGGATCCGATAATGAAACTGAAGTCACCAACACAAACAACACCAACACCACTTCCATGCAACAGCTCAGTCTCTCAAACAGCAATGGTAAATTTCCTTATTTAAAGAGAGAAGAGTATGAACTTTGGACTATGAAGATGGAAAACTGGATTTCCAATATTGATTGGAATCTGTGGGAGGTAGTAAAGAAAGGAAACAGTCTAAAGAAAATGATTCCTGACAGGGATGGGAAGTTTATCATGGCTCCACCAAAAACTGCTGAAGAGGTGCTGGCTATGCAGAGAGAGCATAAAGTAAAGACTATTCTGCTTCAAGCCATACCTGAAGATCATCTGTGTGACTTTCACCATGTGGATGATGCTAAAGACATATGGATGGCTCTCAAAGCAAGGTTCGGTGGAAATGAAGAATCAAAGAGAATGAGGAAGTCCATGCTGAGACAACAATTTCAGGACTTCAATATCTCCGAAGAAGAAGGTATCCACAAGGGATACGACAGGTTCCATAGGATTTTGAGTCAGCTGAACCAGCTGAATGCTAAACCAGATAATGATGATTGCAACTCTAAGTTCTTGCGATCCTTGCCGCCATCATGGTTGCATGTTAGTATAGCCCTCAAGGCTAAAGGAGGGTTGGACATGCTTACCTTTAATGAGCTGTATAACAGACTCAGAACCCTTGAACCTGATGTCAGGACTCCCTACCGTACATCTTCTTCTGGCCATGCAGCTTTTGTTGGGGCATCTCACTCCAACATGATGGTACCTGCTCCTGGTTCTAACTACTTTCCATCACCCTCCAGTTCCAACTACTTTCCATCATCCTGCACTCCCACTCCACCACATAATACTCGTCCCACTCCACCATGTTCTCAAACTAAGACTAGTAGTGTGATGGAAGATGTTCTTCATTCGTTTGTTGCTGATTATGATACTCAGCAGTATCTTGCATATGAAGACTTTGATCAGTTGGACCCTCTTGAAATGGAGGAGATGAAGCTGAAAATGCAGGTGGCATTACTGTCAGTTGACATCAAGAGGTTTGAAGAGAAGTCTGGGAGGAAGTTTGCTTTCAAGGGAAAGGAACCAGCTCGCTTTGATAGGAGAAAAGTCAAGTGTTTCACTTGCCACCAGATGGGGCATTTCTCAAGGGAATGCAAAGACAGGAAAAGTGGAGATGGAGCTAACTACCTTTCATATCAGCAGAAACATCAAGAAGCTGGAGCTTCAGCAGCTCTCCTCACCATGGATGAACTGGTCAACTGGACTGCACATGAACCTGTTAATGAGGAAGCTCATGATACTGATAAGCTTGGATTGCTTGCAAGGTGCACTTCGGTTGAAAGGCATGATCAGTTTGCCTTGATGGGACTATCTCAGGTACACAACTGTATTTTTGGATGTAGTCTAAGATACAATGAACTTAAAGAAGAATATGATGCTATGAAACCTAAGTTTGATGAATGCTATGTAGAAAATGAAGCTCATAAACTAGCATTAAAAACAGTAGAAAGACAAAAAGTATGGTTTCAAAAGAATCAAATAGCTTATGAAGAAAAGATAAAGGTGTTACAGTTTGATCTAGAAGTTGCTAATAATTACTTAAAACTGTCTGAGAAAGCAAAGGATGAAGCTGTGTCTGAGAACCTAGAGTTTAAAGAAAAGGTAGCTGAGGAAATAGCTAGGAATAAACAATGGTTAATTTCAGGTGATAATCTGGCTAGAGAACTCTATAACAGTCAATCAGTAACCTCTGGCTTAGGATTAGGCTTTCAAAAATATGTAGGAGTAGAAACTAGGTATGATGGTCGTAAATCCACACCTGCAGGGTTAGCTAACTTTGTAAAAGAAGGTAATATGCATGCTGTCCCTGGTCCTATTAGAGGTGAATTTATGCCCACAGACCTATCCATCACTGTTGACTTTGATGGATCACATCATCTATATGGCAAAAAGTCAAAAGACTTGCCAGACCCTGATACCTCATCTAATGACTTTGTCTCTTGCTCTGACAGTGACAATTCATCGGATCAAGGGTCTACTTCCTATGAAAGCTGTGATTCAAATGAGAAGTCTGACCTTCCCAAGCCTGAGCCTACACCCAAACCTGCACCCCAGTCTACTTACAAGCCTTCTAAGGAAGCTGCTGAGGAATCAACTTCCAAGACAGTTTCTACTGAAGACTTGTCTTTTACATCTTTGAATAATCAGTCTGTTAAAAACAATTCCTTGAATGTATCTATTTTAAGTATTTCTGCATGTAATCAAACAACTCCCCAGTTGAATAAATCTTCCAAGAAGAAGACATGTTTTGTATGTGGAAGTAAATTTCATTTAATTAAGGATTGTGATTTTTATGAACAAAGATTGGGTGCATGTACTACTCACCAGAAACACAAATCTAACTGGACCAATGTTGCTAATATTCCACCTTATGTCCCTCAAACAGCTAAAAATGACTCTCATTGGAGAGGTTCAGTTACCAGACCTTATGTGCAACCAACTAGCTCATACTTTAAACATGGTTATTGGCCTTCATATGTTGACTCTATGTATGCTGGGATGGGATATGGGGGCACTGCTGTGAAGCCCTCAGCAGGTTGTTCTTGGACTAACAAGGGACCCAATCATCAATGGAGGACCAAGAACAATGGTGGATCCTCTAAATCTTCATGTCCTAAACCTGTGATCCACAAGGCAGGTTCAAGTCAGTAATGACTTGAACCTCCATCGATTTCTAACCATTTGTATATATTTTATTGTTGTTTGTAGGATCATCCCCTTAAGCATAAGCATATTGGTATTGTTGATAGTGGTTGTTCCAGAAGCATGTCTGGAAACAGAGATATGATGCATAATTTTGTTCCCATAGAAGGAGGAGGCAATGTGACTTTTGGAGGAAGTGATGGAAGTATCACAGGGAAAGGCACCATAAAGACACCTCATCTAGATTTTGAAAATGTGTACTATGTTAAGGAACTTCAGCATTTCAACTTGTTCTCTGTCTCACAAATCTGTGACACTAAGAACAAAGTTCTCTTCATTGAGAATGAATGTCTTGTGCTGTCTAAAGACTTCAAACTCCCAGAAGAAACTTCAATTCTGCTGAAAGTTCCTCGAACTCACAATTTATACACATTCAACCTAAATGAAGTGCAACCAGGTGGTGACCTCACTTGTTTGGTGGCTAAAGCATCTCTTGATGAGTCCACTAAATGGCATAGGAGGATGGCTCATGTGAATTTCAAGACAATTAACAAACTCTCTAAAATGGGTCTTGTTGAAGGTCTTCCCACCAAAGTATTCACAAATGATCATAATTGTGTCGCTTGCAACAAAGGAAAACAACACAGAGCTTCTTACAAAGCTATCAATGCTATGAGCATCATTACTGAACCTCTTCAGTTGCTCCACATGGATCTGTTTGGTCCAACTCAAGTCAGAAGCATTGATCATAAGTTCTTCTGTTTGGTTATCACTGATGGCTATAGCAGATTTTGTTGGGTTTTCTTTCTCAGAACCAAAGATGAAACATCTCAAGTGCTGACTGAATTCATCACTCTCGTTGAAAATCAGTTGAACAAAAAGGTCAAGGGTATTCGGTGTGATAATGGGACAGAGTTCAAAAATGCTATTCTTATAGAACTCTGTGGGTCAAAAGGTATAAAAAGGGACTATAGTAATCCAAGAACCCCACAACAAAATGGGGTGGCTGAAAGAAAGAATAGGACCTTAATAGAGGCTGCAAGATCCATGCTTGCAGATTCTAAACTCCCCACTATGTTCTGGACTGAAGCTGTTGGCACAGCGTGCTATGTGCTAAACAGGGTCTCCATTACAAGACCACATCTCAAAACACCATATGAACTTCTCTTTGGGAAGGTTCCTGTCATTCACTACCTAAAACCTTTTGGTTGTCAAGTGACCATTCTGAACACCAGTGATCCGTTGGGAAAGTTTGATGAGAAGGCTGATGATGGCTATATTGTGGGTTATTCAGCTCATAGTAAGGCCTACAGGGTGTACAATTTGCAAGCCAAAAAGATAGAGGAGACGTTGAACCTGAGATTTTTGGAAGATAAGCATAATGTTCAAGGACAGGGTCATACGTGGTCTTTTGACCTTGACTACTTAACTGATTCCTTGGGTTACACGAGACACTTGGCTAACCAAAATGCAGGTTCTCAAGCTTCTCCCACTAATAATGCAGGTCCCTTAGATGATGACTCTGAAAATGAGTTTGAAGATGATGAGCAACCTATACTTGTGCCTTCTTTCTCCCCTAACAATATTACAGGTACCACCTCCAAGGATATTGCTGACACGAGTGATGAAGATGACTCTCATTATGCTGAAGACCTTGCTAGGCTTCAGACTCAAGAATTTGCTGCCAAGCTTGAAGCAGAGAAACTGAATGGGGAGGTGGCTAATGAAGGAATCAGTAGAAACCACGTGTCTGCTGAAGTTGACTCTGTCACACCTACCATCCCCAAATCTGCTGAAGGCTATGTTGTTCCTTCTCAAGTGTCTTCAGACTTTGGAGAACCTCATACACGCTTTCCAAAACCCTCCGATCTTGGAAATCATCAACCCAAAGCTGGCATTTTCACCTCACCCTCTTATGATGCTGCATTTGAACCAACTATCACCAATCTTGATTCATCCATTGAAGTCAGCCCCACTGCCACTCAGAGAATCAACATTGCTCATCCTCAATCCAACATCATAGGTGATCTTCTGGCACCTGTTAGAACTCGTAGGGCTATAACAAGTCCTCAATTTGGGCAGATTGCTTTTCTCTCTTATGTCTCCAACCAGCAAAGAGACAATCACACAGACTTCAAACACTGTCTGTTTGCTTGTTTTTTCTCTCAAGTGGAACCAACCAGTGTTTCTCAAGCTCTTAATGATTCAAGCTGGCTAGAAGCAATGCAAGAAGAGATGCAACAATTTCACAATCAGCAGGTTTGGATCTTGGTTCCACTGCCTGATGGCAAATATGCCATTGGGACAAAGTGGATTTTGAAAAATAAGAGAGATGCTCGGGGTGTGGTGATCAAAAACAAAGCAAGATTAGTGGCTCAAGGTTTCAGACAAGAGGAAGGGATTGATTATGATGAAGTGTTTGCCCCTGTTGCCAGAGTAGAAGCAATTCGCATTTTCTTGGCTTATGCTTCTTACATGGGTTTCATGGTGTATCAAATGGATGTCAAAGGTGCTTTTCTTTATGGTGAGATTGAAGAGGAAGTCTATGTCACTCAACCCAAGGGATTTGAAGACCCAGATCACCCAAATCATGTTTACAAGGTGGTTAAAGCTCTTTATGGCTTACATCAGGCACCAAGAGCTTGGTATGCTAGGATTTCATCATTCCTGCTGAAGCACGGCTATCGGAGAGGTGCTATTGATAAAACTCTGTTCCTAAAGAAGAATTATTCAGACATCATTCTGGTACAAGTCTATGTGGACGACATTATTTTTGGCTCCACAAACGAAGCTTGGTGCAGGGAATTTGAGGATCTAATGAAGGGTGAATTTCAAATGAGTGCTATGGGAGAGCTTACTTTCTTTTTGGGTCTCCAAGTTCAGCAGAAACAGGATGGCATCTTTATCTGTCAAGATAAATATGTGAGAGACATTTTGAAGAAGTTTGGTATGGAAGGTGTTAGGACTGCCACAACACCTTATGAAGCTCCAAAGACTAAAGCAAATAATGAACCAGATCTACCTGTGAATGTTCATCTGTACAGGTCCATGATTGGTTCATTGATGTATCTAACAGCTTCAAGGCCTGATATTACATTTGCTGTGAGTGTTTGTTCCCGACATCAAGTCACTCCACTTGCTTCCCATCTCAATGCTGTCAAGAAGATCTTTAAGTACCTCAAAGGCCAACCTCTTTTAGGCCTTTGGTACCCAAAAGAGTCTCCTTTCAAGTTGGAAGCATATAGTGAAAGTGATTATGCTGGTGCAAATCTGGATAGAAGATCCACAACTGGAGGCTGCCAATTTCTTGGCAAGAGGTTGATTTCTTGGCAATGCAAGAAACAAACCATTGTGGCTGCCTCAACTACTGAAGCAGAATACGTTGCTGCTGCAAATTGCTGTGGTCAGGTCCTCTGGATTCAAAACCAATTGCTGGACTATGGGTACAACTTCATGAACACTACAATTCATATAGATAATCAAAGTACCATCTGCATAGTCAAGAATCCAGTTTTTCACAGTCGAACTAAACACATTGAAATCAGGCACCACTTTATACGTGATGCATATGAAAAACATTTGATAAAAGTGGCAAAAATTCATACTGATGATAATGTGGCAGACTTGTTAACAAAAGCGTTTGATGGACCAAGGTTTCAACACCTCGTGGTCAATATTGGAATGTTAAACCCTTGACTGCATAGTTTAAGGGGAGGCATAGGCCTCAGGGGAGGCATATGCGTCAGGGGAGGATTTGTGCAAACTCTGCATAATATTTTGTTTGTGTCATATTTTGTTCAATAAACAGTTTTCCATTTTTCTAAATTTGCTTCTTTCATTAGCTTTGTAAAAACATCATTTTTCCTATAGTGATAGCATTTATTTAATATAATTTATCTTTTTAATTTTCTCTATTTGCATTTTTGCCTCTGTTATTTATAATTCTTTGCTAACACTAACTGTCTAACTATTCTTTAGCTTGTTTTTGTGTTGTTCTTGTGTAGTGTTGTGTCTGTTTTGCAGTTAACTGGATTGCAGTTTGTCTATCCCATGAACAAGTTCAAATTCATCAAGTGTGACTCAATGGTACATGGTCAAGTTAGCTAAAAGAGTGTTGCTGGTTTCTTCTGAAAGTAAAAGTACTGAAGCATACAATTTGATTCCACTGAAGTTTTAATACTGAAGAAAGGAAATTGAAGTCAAAGTATTCATTCATTCAAGAAACAGTTTACAGCTTACAGCTTACATAAAGTCAACCTACTACATATGCATCTACAAGATACGAGCTGTACACTTAAGCTAAGCCTAATCTAGTGTATATCTTTCATTCCGAAATCTAAGTGAATGTTGGATATGCGTTAGATGCTGGCTTTGCTTTCGTAGGTCTTGCATAACCACCCATTCAGTCTAACTGGCTGGTTGGATATGCATGACCAACTCGATGAAGATGCTAAGGACCAAAATGGGAGGATGGATTGATGCAAACGATTGACGATGACGATGACCACGCAGGATGACGGAGAAAAATAACGTGTCCTGTGTGCTTCATCTATTCATTTCAACCAAAATGCAATCGATCCACCCTCCTTAAGCCCTTCTTCTATACGATGTGTGTTGATGCACCAAAAGATGGCGCAGTGAGACCAAGAACCACCTCTCTATCTTTGGGGAGTGGCGGATTCCTGGCACGAGGTCTTTGTTGAGACCGAGGTGCTGGAGGTTGGGAGTAAGATGTTCCCTCCTTATAGGAGTCATCAGAATCATCAGCAGATTCACTTGGATTCACTACACTGTCATCTTCTGAAGAAGGGAGAAAGGGCGATTTATTTGGTCGTGAATAAGGTTGAGGAAAGTAATGTTGCCATGGGTTTGATTCACCACTTGATGATGATGAAGAGGATGATGAAGATGAGGAAGTGAGATCTATGATCTCAGGTTTGGTATTCATGGTGCAATTTGGTTAATTGGGGTTATTTTGCATCTAGGGTTTGTGGTAATTATTTGGGCATCTTGATGAAGAAATGAGTTACATTGGGATCATTTTATAGACGGGTTCGAGGTTCAATGAGTTTAATGCGAGTAGTTGGCACAGTAATTCTAGAATCTTACCGAAGCTATTCATATCTTTGATGCATTCTGCTGAAGTTATAACTTCAGCAGATTGATCATGTGTTCCTGCTGAAGTGATATTTTGGGTTGGGTCAAAGATGCAATACACGTCAGCAATAGTCAACCAAACGGTCAATTTTTCTTTGACTATAATTTGGGCAAAAACTATCAAATCCACCATCACTCTCTTCAGAACAAACAAATTCCCTCGCATTCCGCTTTAACAAACACTCACCATTTCAAGAATCATAACCCTAAACACTCATATCCCTCATGGCTCTTGAATTTAAACATGATCACAACAAAGTTGCATTTCTGGGAAATGGCAAGGGATATGAATTGTATGAACCAATGGTGGAATTCCTGAAAAGGTCCAAGATTTGTTATGCTCTAACTCATTCTCCTAATGAGATATATGAATCACTGATCACTCAATTTTGGGCATCTGCTGAGAAGAGGAGTGAGACAGAGATTAGGGCTGTGATTGATGAAACAGAGTACATAGTTACAGAGGACCTAATTAGGAGGAAGCTTCACTTGGAAGATGCTGATGGAGTATTTTACTCTAATCAGGAAGATGTGCTGAATGGGCTAAGAGCTATTGGCTATCGTGGTACAAGGACTGATATGTGGCTGAAGAAGGAACTTTGCCCTAAGTGGAGGTTCCTAGTCCACACGCTGCTTCAATGCATGAGCAACAAGACTGGAGGATGGGACCAGTTCTCTACCCAACTGGGATATGGTATTGTGTGTCTTACTCAAGGGGTAACTTTCAATTTTTCTAGGTATATTTTCGAAAACATGGTTGAAAATATTCAAAAGACAAAGGGTAAATTTTTAATGTACCCAAGGTTTTTACAAATTATATTAGACACCTCTACCCAAGCCCAATCTTTCTATCCCATAGGCTCTTTAACTGCTAAATTGTATGCTACAATGAGAACCCACTTTCAGGGGGAACATCATCCCTTACTAGCAGCCATGTTGCCTCAAGGTAATGAGGCTGCTGATGAGGAGAATGTGGCTCATAATCCTCCTTCCTCACCTGTTGCTACTGATGGTAATCCATTAGTTAACATTGATGAGGGCCCCTCATCAACTGTTGAAGCAACTCATGTTGCTCATGACCAACCACCTTGTCCCAGTCCAACACCCACACTTGTTACACATGATGAATCAGATCTTAATAGACTACCCACACCAAGTCCTGTTAGGGATCCTCTCATTGAAGATCTTCCTCACATTGAGCATGACCATATTACTTCTGAAAGGTCCAATGAAGCTCCTCTTACCACAGAGCAATCTGCTGATGGAGCTGAGGACCCTATTACACTCTCATCTATCTATGCTCTTGTCAACAGGTATGCTGCTGAGGTCACTAGTCTGAAAAAGGAGCTTGCAGAGACCAAGTCATCTCTTGGGAGTAAGATTGAAGAACTGCAGAATCAAGTCAAGGAATTAGAGGACAAACTGAAAGGGCCCTCCAAAAGGAAGCTTGTGGTTTCCTCTGATGAAGAACAAGAAGTACCTCATTTTGAGTCTCTGGACATGTTGGCTGATGTTTCTCTCAATGATCCTGCATCAGTAGCTTCTACTTTCTCAAGGAAGAAGGAACCTGTCCTTTACAAAAGAAGAAGGAGATCCTTTTCACATAAGGTTTCTTCTGAAGCTTCAAAGGAACCTGGGGTTGATAAGGATGCATCTGCTGATGTGCTAATGGAGGATGTATCTTCAGATCCTAATCAATCTTCATCAGTTCAAGAACCAACAGACCTTTCACCTTCAGCAGATCTGTCTGACATTGCTGCTATGACCACTCCAGTTGATAATCTGCATCAACATGTGGACTTAGAGACAACTACAGAGGTTCCTGTCGTTGATTTAACCAAAGAAGAGTGTGCCAAGAAGCCTGATGATAAAGGGAAAGATATAATAACTGAAGATGAGCTTGGTCCAGACCTGGTAAGTGCGGAGGAAAGACTAGGTCAAGCAAATAGATTGGCTGAGTTTGAGAAGTCAAAGGAAAGTGTAGCATTGGCTAATCAACTCCAAACAGAGGACTTTTCATCTTTAACTCCTGAGAGAAGAAGAGAACTGGATGCAATGAGGGTTCAGATGCCTGCTGAACACTGGGATATTCTAACTCAGCAAGTCATTTCAAGACCTTCTCTTGCTCAAAGTATACTAGGTGGAGATTTCCTCAGTGACAATTATGTGGAGCGAATGATGGCTCAGGGAAGACAAAGGAAGCAAGAAGCCATAGCACAAAAGAGGGCCATCAAAGCTCAGAAGGCCAAAGACAAACCTCCTTCTAAAGCTGAAGTGAGAATGGTGGTGAAGAACCAATGCTCAATGTACAACTCTGGCTTAACAATGAAACAAGTCAAGGCTTTTCCTGATCATGTCCTATATCGCAAATATAATCAGATCATGAAGGACAAATCATCATCTTCAGCACATTCTACCCACTTGAGAAGGATTACAGAGAATGAAGCTTCTCCAGAAGCCAAAAGACTCAAGTCTGATGATGCTCCAGCCAAGGAATCATCTCCAGTCATTCCTACTGAAGCATCTGCTGAAGCTGCTTCTTACACTGACAAGGGTCCATCTGCTGAACCATCTTCCAATTCTCCTGAAGCACCGAATATATCAGATCCCACT
>BPTQ01000007.1:33567081-33614121 GCA_019973895.1 Chrysanthemum seticuspe | reverse complement strand
GAATCCATCACTACTCACAGATTTATGAGTAGTAAAAACATGTTTAATCTGACGTTTTTGTAGACTTTTGTGAGTCTTTATGTAGTTTTACTATTTTTATAGTGTTTATTCACAAAATACACAAAATTTACGTTTTTATAGTTTTAGACCACTTTTTGCATATTTCAAACGTATTAACCGTCAAAATCAGGGGGTTCAAAGTTTTCAACAGGACCAAACCTGTAATTTTCCAAACTTGACACAAGGACTAAAACTGACAAACTTCAATAGTACAAGGACCAATTTTGACATTTTCAATTTTCCAAGGACTATTTGTGACAATTTCAAAACTTGAGGGACCTTTTCTGCCATTTGACAAAAGATTTATTCAAGGACCATTTTTGACAACTTAGAATATTTCAGGGACCTTGAATAATATTTTTCTTTATTTTGTTTTACCAGGGACTGTTTTTGACAACTTTTGAAACTTGGGGGACTAAAACTGCCAATTATGCAAACTTTATACGTTTTTCACCAGATTTTGATATTTTTGCATTTAAAACACATAAAACACTTATTTGTGATATTTTTATCATTTTGATGTATTTCTGAGTGTTTTCAGATGTTTTTGCAGTCTAATTTGTACAAAAATGATGAGTATTTAGACACTCATCACTACCTAAGAAAGGATGATAAAGCAGAAGACGACGAGTTCCTACCAAGCCAACTTCCTGAGAAGCTGCAGTATTAGAAAAGTTTTCTTCTCCCTTGCACTATTGGTAACATTAAGATTCCCGCATTAGCTGATTTAGGGGCTGGGGTTAACCTTATCTCAACTACTTTATTCGAAAAAATCAAACTTACCAATTTAAAAGAAAAAACTATTATGATTGAAATGGCGGACTCCTCTAAGGCTGTACCGAGGGGGATTGTGAACAATGTGCTTTTGAAAATTGGAAAATTTTTCTTCCCCACCGATTTTGTAGTTATTGACATGGGAAAGCGGGAGGCTTACAACTTGATTGTTGGAAGACCTTTTCTGGCCACTTGTAGAGCTCAAATTATGGTTTTTGAAAAACAAATTTCCTTGGGGACCGAAAATGAATGAATAACTTTTAGTATGAATGAGCATTTAAAACCAAAAACTGAAATTTCTAATAATGTTCAATCACTAAACCCCACTCTACACTCTAAGCCTATTACTGATAATCGTAAAGAAAGTGTTGATCATTGTAAACAGAAACAGGATGAAATTGTTCAAAGCGTTGAGGAAACTCTGAGTCCTAACAAACATTTTTGCAACTCGATGTCAACCAAAGAATGCGAATCAGGATGGCCACCATTTACTCGTCCTCAAAAATGTGAAAGAAAAGCTAATGAATGGATTTACCCTCATAAGGGAGAGAAACATGATGTTGAATTAGCATTGGAAGATTGGTACAGATTAAAGCTTGGAAGCTCGAAATTGATTAAGGAACTGATCAAGCAGTATGGGTGCAACCATATCTCTGACATCATAGGCGGAACAAGATCAAACATCAGCATTACTGATAATATTATTACTAAAGATGATGACCATGGAGAATCATGTGATAAATGGCTTTCACATAAGTTGGCAACAATTGGGCTCAATAATTCTACAAGAAAAAAAGGGCTTGATAATTGGATGAATGAACACCAACGAATGATGGAAGTAGGGCAAGTTCAAAGACCCCCGTAGTAACCCACGGCTAAGAGTCTAACTTAAAGACTCGTAAATAAAGAAAAGTGCTCTTTTGGGAGACAACCCGAATTATCCCTTTCTTCTGTTTTTATTTCATTTCCGTTGGGTTTTGTGTTTTCTAACCATTTTTGCAGGAGACAGGAAGTAATTACTGCTGCAGTTGCTGATCTGAACTGAGTTACGGCGTAACTCATCTTGGTGATTATGCCGTAACCAACATTTTAGCAGCAGAATTCTTGACGCATTACCAATTACGACGTAATACCATCTCAGTGGTTACGTCGTAACTATTCGCTTCTCAGCTCATACCAGGTTTTGCCAATTACGGCGTAACTCTCTCATAGGAGTTACGACGTAACTCTCCTCTGCTTTAATTCTTTCATTTTAAAACACAGTAACCTTGTATTAGTTTTTAAATGAACTTTGTGGGTGTGTTCCCTGTAAACCCTCACGAGACTTCACTCGTCCACTTGGGACACCAAGTGGTTTAAAAGGCTTGTTGCATTCGCTAAATGCAACCGTGATTCCTACGAAAGTGAGTTAGGTTTGTTTTTCATTTCATTTTTTCTTTTTAGAATTATGCTTGTCGGTATTGTGATTTCAGGGATTGAAGTTTGTTCACGACGCTTAAACGAAGGCACGATCCTTTCTCGTGGGCCTTCTTCTTTTTGGAGCAAATTTCAGGGAAGTTCTCGCTCTAATTCTACCTTTCTCTTCACCTTTATTTTAATGCCTAGTACAAAAGGGACTTTGTATAATTCAAGTGGGGGGACGGGAGTAGAATTATCTCTTGAACTTTATTTCGCCCTCATTTTTCTAGTTTATTTTGAAAAATTTTGCCATTTTTAAAATTTTGACATGTTTTTCCGAACCTAACTAGATTAGACCTTAGCCGAGCACATACAACCCTTGATATTACATGGTGAGATTAGCCTTATCCGTTTCCAATATTTTACCCCAAATCCACCAAATTATGAGTGTGCCGGTAGCTTGTAAACTTTAGAACTTGGCCTTTACATCATTTCGAGACCATAGACGAGGTATGTTGAGTTAGCTCGATGTATTTGGACTTTTCAGTTTTAGAAGGCAGTATTATAGGATTATCACCCAAACAGCCTACCATTGTGAGTCTATCGATTAGTCACCTCGACTTTTCGACCCCCATGTGAAACCCTTTTGTTGCACTCCCCTTTAGTGCAAGATACCCCTAGATACACCCTTCTGAGCCATCCCTTTCATTTTGTCACCCCAATATATTGTTTCGTTACACCCTTACACCTTAGCCTACCCTGTAGTCTTTATTTGTAATTAGGAAGTCATCATTTGCCTAAGTTCAAGGTTCGAGTGGAAAGGTTTGGAAATCACGCTTTCATCGACAACAATTATGAAGATCATTGAAGACCCCCCGAATTCCCATTGTTCATCTCAAGTGGGGGGATGTTATGTTATTATGTTATGTTCAAAAAAATCGAAAAAAAATAAATAAATAAATAAAAATGAGTTGATTGATTTATGTAAAGTGCGATGTTATAAGCACTATAGTATGAGCTTTATTGTTTAGTATCGAGGAGGCCACCTCGGTCACATTAGAAGATTGAAGTTGGAGTTATACCAACTGAAGAAGAAAAGGTAGTGTGCCCATCACGACGTCCTCTAATGACACATCTACCTTGCATTTCATGATCCGGTCTCTGGACTTCTAAGCTTGAACTTTGGGCGGACGGTAAGTGGTGATGACTTAGTTATAGATATAGACTACCTGCTTGTTTTTCATTTTACACCAATTATATATCCCATGTCTTATCCTACCCTTTAGTCATGAAGCATGTCTAGGTGATGCAGCGAGCAATCTTTGGTGTCTTGGCCATGGATTTGGTCATGTATCATTGATTTTGTCCACTTCGCCGTGACATGTTAGTAATGACGAGTCATCCCTTAACCTTTGTCGTGTCTACCCATATTGCCTTCGAGAATTGTTTAGCCCTTAACTCTAGTGGTGGAGATTTGTGTAACCGCCAAGCTTATGATAGAATACATGCTATGACTGTGCAATTGAGTTATCACCCCGAAATTGACACTTAGAATAGTTGAGAGATTTGAGTGTTTGTTCCCCTTTCGTGAGGTGTTCGGCTTTGTTTTATTCTAGCATAAGGAATTTTTAAACTCATATTTTCCAGGTTTTGGGAGATACTTTTTAGGAATCTATCTAATAAGGTCTACTTGAGGGCAAGTAGAGTTCAAGTGGGAGGATATTTGATAACATCAAATAGTCCTGAATATTAAGTGTCAATTTCCCCCGTTAATGCTCGTTATTTATATCATTTATATGGATTTACGCTTGTTTTCTATTGTTTTCCACTTTCAGGTGAATTACGAGCATTGGAGCTAAAGAGACGCGGAAATGGAAACATTACTAAAGATTTATCACAGTATGCTTATTTTGAAGAAGTTACGGCGTAACTCATCTCTCACATTACACCGTAACTATTGCGTGACCCAGAAGTTCAACTTATCAAGAGGTTACGACGTAACTCTTCCCAAAGGTTACGACTTAACTCCATTAAGTCAAAAGAGGTTCCACGCCGCTGATACTTACGCCATAACTACTGCATCACTTACGACGTAACCGAGTTTATTGAAGACTACGGCGTAACCACTTATAAGGTTATGCCGTAACTAGCAGATCTAGTGCATTTACGAAGAAATAGAAGGTTACGGCGTAACTCCTCTATTTGTTACGCCGTAACCCAGAACTGGCCTATAAATACCCCACGAATTCCAGCATTTCAAAGCATCCCATTCCACATACAACACTCTGAGAACGTGGAAAAAAGCTCAAGGGAGGTCTAGGGAAGCATACGGAGCTGTTTCCAAGGGAGAAGTCACATCATTACGATAAGCTTTAACGTTTATTATTTCTTTTACTTTCAATTCATGTATTTCGTACCTTTGAATATTGAATTGATTTGCATGATTAATATGAGCGGCTAAGCACCCTTTGGTGCTAGCCTAGTTATGATTCCTTAATTGTTTTGTGTACGTTTACCTTTACTTCCGTACAATTATTTCTAAGTGTATGCATGCATAGTTCTTTGGTAGTCACCCCTGGTTCGATAGTTTTGAATGGCGATAGAGGCCAATTGCCTAGGAGATATGACCAACTGACCCTAGGTGAGCGGACTGAGACGGGAAGGGAAAGATATGACCAACTGACGACCCTTTCTACTTCTGCGATTTGACCAACTTATCACCTATCGTTTGGATGAACTTAAGAATTGGGGGGTGTAGTGTCTAAGTTCCTAACGGCTGGGCACTCACTATTTAGAATCTAGCATGTAGCGGTACTTAATGACTCGGCTTAGGGGACCAGGAACAACAGGACTTATGATGGTGCGCCTGATTTCTCCTGTGGTGGCATCTTTGCTGATAGGTTAGGGTGAATTGACCAAATGTTGTCCTCTCGAATTTGACCCCACCTGAAGTAATTGGAAGTAGGTAGACATAGACATAACTAGCTAGGAGGATTAACTAGGTTAGCACCGCTATTCCTCTATTGATTTCCCTTCTACCATTTATTTGCTTTTATATTCTGCATTAGTAGTTTAATTAATTAAAACCCTATCAAACCATTAATATTCTGTGACAATTAGACTTAGTAATTATCCGACACACATAGCTCTTGGGACGACCTCGGCTTTACCATTTACTACACTACACACGACCGGGTACACTGCCCGTTAGTGCATTAGGGTAGACCATAGGTATAGCGAGATACTATAAATATTAAGACCTGGTCAGTAAAACCTGCATCAAACATGAATAACATTAAACAAAGTTACAATCATTCCAAAACTAAACTTAAGATCTACACAACCACGACCATGCACCAAGGCTGTTGACTCATTTCCCATGTGAAGAATAGAACCATCATTCAGTGACTCATAAGTCTTGAACCAACTTCTATCTTTGCACACATGAACAGTTGCACTAGAGTCAACCCACCACGTAACATCATCATCCTGCACATAATAAGATTCATATACATACGTAACATAATAAATTTGAAAAGACTTATTAAACATATTCTGACCTTTCATTGAGTTGGTAGAACCACCACTCCCTGAATCATTAGTGCCTGATCCGTTGGCTTTACCACCAACCTTAACACCTTTGCAATCCCTTTTAATGTGACCAGTTTTGCCATATTTCCAACAAGTAGGTGTTGCCTTCTTGTTAGGATCTGCCCTTGTGTTATCATGATGTTTACGTTTGACTTTGTTGCCATTGTACCTGGTGGAGTTGTTATGCTCCACCATATTGACAACAGATGCACCAGTAGCATTGCTACTCTTTGGCTTGTCATTATCCTGCACCATGAGAGATTCCTCAATGCGCAGATAACTGCCCAACTCAACAAGAGTTAACTCCTCCTTCTTATGTTTCAAGGTATGCTTGAAATCTTTCCAAAAAGGGGGAAGTTTATCAATGACATAAGAGACTGAAATAGCCTCATCCATGTGCATATTGTTTTGCGTAAACCTTCCAAGTATACCAAGAAGTTCATTGTATTGTTCCATAACTGGTCTTGAATCAGTCATTTTGTAATTTGTGAAATTACTAACAAGGAACTTCTTACTTGATGCATCCTCAGCCATATATTTGGCATCCAAGGAATCCCATAGTTCTTTGGAAGATTCAAAATTCTGATAAATGTCAGAGAGTGAATCAGACATACCATTGAGAATTAAGCCTCTGCAAATGTAGTCATCATTCTCCCATTTGCTCCTCCTCCTTATCTGTTCCACAGTAGCATCATCCCCATCATCAGGAATAGGTGTGGTCAGAACATAGACCACACTCATGCTTGACAACAAGAATTGCATCTTCTTCTGCCATCTCCTAAAGTCCACCCCTTCAAACTTGTCCAGCTTGGCAAAGTTTGAAGCCATGTGTTTCATTGCAGCAGCAGCCATTGATTATCATAAAATAGTTTACTTTGATTGTTGGTGGTTAGTCGCCCAGCAGTAGGGTAAGATAATCAGTAGCAATGCAATACCACTAGGTGGTTACCGGATATCACTTGGAATCGTGTTATCACTTTCCAAAGTAAACTATTCGACCCTATGCCTGGGTTACACGAATATCTACTTGGGATAAGACCAAATGTTTATTATTGAATTAGGCACAAATCAATAACCCTTGCGCATATAAGTGTTTAAGCTTTTTGTTTGTTTCTCCTGGTATTCACCATCTATCCATGCTGATGATGTCCATCTCTATTTATAGTAGAGAACACTCACTCCTATTCAATGGACTTTATGAGTAATTAACGGCCAATTAATCACCCATAATAAGCCTCCATTATCATAGGAATAGTGGTTACATGACCAATTAAACGTGGTCATAAAGCAGTCATAACAACCACTTGAATAAGTCAAAGCTGTTACAAATTGAACACTGCAACACTACCAGTAGGAACCAATACACTACCGGTAGGAACCAATCCACTAGCAGTAGGAACCATCAGTCACTACATTAGCAGTAGTAACCAACACTACCAGTACTAATGACTATTGAGTCAGGGTGTTCAGGGACCTCATGAGTGTACACTCCGTACCTCCTAACCCAAAACCAGGTGTGAACTAATCCCACAAGTGCACTAAATTTTCCAACAGTTTGTAAATCAAAATTTAGATTAGTTTTCTTAAATAAAATGGAACTATACGTCAGACTTCATGTGCTTATGCTCCTCAACAGAATGTGATAGCAGAGAGAAAACATAGACATTTACTAAATGTTGCAAGGGCCCTCATGTTTCAGAGGGAGGGGATGCCTTTAAACATGTGGATTGAGTGCATATTGACTACTGTTTACTTAATTAACAGGTTACCAAGCTCTGTGTTGTCTGAAAAATTACCATATGAAATGATAGATAAAACTGGACCAAATATATCTCATTTAAAATGTTTTAAGGGCTTGTGTTTTTCAATAGTTGATACGCGTACAACGCTCGTTCGGGGTCAAAGAAAACTTCCTTTTCTTCGAGCAAGTTTTTCAACCACCTAGGCAGTGAACCTAATCGTTGTAGTGTAGTATTAGGGTAAGCCTCGGGATTGATATCGTTCTCTAGGGGAATAGGAATGCTAGTGAGAAATTACTACGCTAAGGTTGGGGTTGAGGAAGATTATTTTTTTATCCTTTTTATATTTTTTAGAAAATTGAAAGGTACGAATCTCGGGGTATTGGATTTGGGGGGTTGAACTTCTACCGATTAATCTACTATTCTAATTATCTAATTAACTAAGCTAAGGGGTAGTCTATGTCTAATTGATGTGTGCTCGTATGATGATTAAAAATGTGTCTACCTAGATACTATTACTCCTTAGTTATCTTTTATTGATGGTTGAATTGTCACGTCCTTATTCTTAACGCGTTGTGTCTTCTAAGGTCGTAGGGTATGCTTTTTTCCCTAAATCTTTGAGGATACCTTAAGGTTATTGCCTACAAAATCTCTAGGATTCATAAACTAACTCTAAGGTTATCTTTGGATTTTTAGCCTACCATAACTCTAGGCGATTATAAACTAATGTTCACAAAGATTACTCAAGCATTAAAAACACAACGATGGCCTATTGCAATCCTAAGCCAATTACAATTAAGATAAGAGACAACCAATCAATATTCAATAACTAGGTTTCATAGATCTAAGCAAACACACAAATAAAATTAGCCGGACATGGTAAACATGCAAGCATACACACATACAATCGAAGACATAATGAAATCAATGAAGTAGATTACTTATCTTGATGTAAAATAGGGTATGAGAACCCTAAGATACTGCCCAAGACAAACCAAAATCGCTTTAGGGTTTTACTCCACAATTCTACCTCTCTAAAAGTCTGAAAATTCGAATTCTATATATAGAGTTACAACTGCGACGGTGTCACTCTTAAATTGTGACGCCGTAGGATCGCCGCCATTAGGGTTTCGTCTTGGCCAAGTCAACTTTGTGACGACGTCACTTTGTGGTTGTGACGCCGTCGACTTCATCTTCTGACGCCGTCTGAATATGGATCTAGGCCGTCTGAGTTGTGATGCCCTACTCTTTAAAGCCTGACGCCGTCAGGTACAAAATAGCAATTTCAATCCTGACCCGTCGCAATTAGAGGGACGGCGTCGCCCTTTATCCGTGACACCGTCGGGTGCATTTCCAGCAGCTTGAGTGTCTTGATCTTGATTTTAGCCATTTTCTTCACATATTCACGTCTTTTCGTCCAAATAAGCATCATTCCAACATTTTGCCTTCAAGAGACCTAAAAAGTGAAAAGGAACGAAATTAAGCAGTAACGGATATAAAGTGTTCGATTAAGGGCTTAAATGACCCCTCAAAAGTGTACCTTTTAAATCCTTATCAACAGTCTTAAATGATTCTGGAAAATCTCTTTTAGGTCTGAAAAATGTGTGTTTATAGGATATTCTTTTGATAAAATGGGATATAAACTTTATAGTTGTTGGTGCAATTCAATGCCCAATGGTCTCTACCTAGATTTAAACATAAATTAGTATAAGTAAAGAAGACTAGCTGATAATGAAATCAGCAAGCAAGCTAAGAAGACTTGTTGATAATGAAGTTAACGAGCAACCTCGGCAAAGCTTAAGTCAGACATTGTCAAGAAATCAAAGATAAGTTGAAGACATACTCTCTAGTTCATATGGGTCAGCTAGTATGTAAAGGGAACTGACGCTGTTAAGTCAGACATTTGTCAAGAAATCGAAGATAACTTGAAGACATACTCTCTAGTTCATACGGGTCAGCTAGTATGTAAAGGGAACTGACGCTGAAGGATAAAGGTTCATCAATGGTTGACAATATCCTAATGAAACTATCAACTCTCTGACTCTTCATAAGATCATAGCTCAAAATCTCTTTATGTGATTTAAGTAGGACTTTTCAAAAGTGCAAAAGAGCGGGATAAAGTACATTTTTGATCAAAGTCAAAGCAAGTACGGGTTGGTGAAAAAGAAGTGAATAGTTGGTAGAACTATTTACTAAAGCACATTTGGTGGGTTTCCATCAATGGAAGCATTTAATGAAAGATTTACTTTTCCACTAGATGTTCAACATGTCTCAACTACCTCCACTAAGTGACATCCTCATACCCATTATATACAAGAATGTTGGCTAGAGTAAATATCATCACTTCCGTTATTTTAGTTTGTATTTATTTAAGTGTATTTACTCTCTTTGAACTTACAATTAGTCCATGAACCCATCAAAGATCTCATAAGTTTACTTGCAAACGTTTTGTGTAAAAGTTTACTTGCAAACTTAGAGAGCATATACATTGTCATTCAATTAAATTTAAATCCGCATAACACTTTATAATTCTTTGATTAATCAATAGAGATTTACACGTTGAAAAGTTAATTTTGTGTTTGCATTTAAACTATTTTACTCTTTAATTCAAAAAATTGTCAATGATTATGGAACAACAAAAGTCCTAAAGTAAGTAAATGTTTTTTTTTTCTAGGGATTTTAAGTTTTATGAAACAGTGTTTCCTTTTAAAAATGAGTCTAAAAATAAGGATTATGAAATGATTTGTCAAGACATAAACAGTGTAAGTATTTTTAATATTTAGAGTTAAGATAATAAGTTGGATGATCTCTATGATGATGGGATAGATAAAACTACGGAAATTTGTAAAGGCATTAATCCTTTAACATGTGGAGGTACTGAAAATATTGGTAGTACTAGAAGGGATGGGAGCGAGCATCCTGATGACAGTACACAGCAGCAACCACCAATGATGAAGTAAATGATGCAATACTTGAGGATATAATTGTGATTCCGAGGGTAATGACTACTATGATGATTTTAATCAAATGTTTCAACAGTCAATTGAACTTCCAGACCACCATAGTACAATTAAAAGGCCTTCTAGGAAAACTAGTTTACCCTATTAAGTTAAATAATTTTTGCCTTAATACTAATGTTATGTATGATATTGATAGACATGTAAGTTATACAAAGTTGAGCCTTGAAAACTTTAACTTTTCTACTAGCATCGATAAAATCAGTGAGCCTAAAACTTATTGTGAAGCTTCTAGTGACATTAGATTAATAACCAAGATATGGAAGCATTGAATAGGAATGGTACTTGGGAAATTACTAAGCTTCCTAGTGGTAGAAAAACTAGAAGATGTGAGTGGGTATACAAAGTAAAATATATGTCAAGTTGGGAAGTAGAAAGGTATAAAGCTAGGTTAGTAGCTAAAGGGTATAATCAAAAGGAAGGAAGTGATTATGAAAAAACTTTCTCTCATGTTTTTAAATTGTAACTGATGGGTGCATTCTTGGTCTTGTTGTTCAAAATAGCTAGCCTATATTTCAACTTCATATAAATAATGCATTTCTCTATGATGATCTTGTTGAAGATGTTTATATGAAATTACCTAAAGGTTATTTTAACAATGATGATACTAGAGTATGCAAGTTAGTCAAGTCATTATATGAATTAAAACATGCTCTACGAAAATGGAATAAGAAACTTACTTATGTGCTAATAGAAAATGTCTTTTTTACAAAGTAAGAATGTTTTTTTTTTTTTTTTTTTTTTTTTTTTTGTTAATTAAATGTAAAGATGATGTTTTTATAGCTCTTCTTGTCTATGTGGATGATAAAGTTATTAGTGGTAATAACTTGATTGAGATTAACAAATGTAAAGAGTTTTTAAAATTAGAGTTTTTGATAAAAGATCTTGGAAAATTGAAATATTTTTTGAAACTTGAAGTGTTAGAGTAAGAGAGAAGTTTGTATCTGACTCAGAGGAAATATTGCCTAGAATTATTGTCTAAATTTGGAATGCTTGCCTACAGACCTTGTAATACTCATATTGAAACTAAAGAAGGAACTGTTAAAAAGGAACATGTTGTGGTTGATAATCCACTGACTGGTGGTAAATAATTATAGAAATTGATATGAAAGTTAATCTAAATAACTTACCTGAAATAACTTACATGAGACCTGATATTAATTTTGTTGTTCATTTCTCAAATCAGTTTATGCATGCTCCAGTGGCTCATTTAAAACTTGCTTTTGGATTATTGAGGTATTTAAAAGATTTTTCTAGGAAAGGGATGTATTTTAACCAAAGTTCGTATTTCAATCTGAATGTGTTTGTTGATTCAAATTGGACAAAGTGTAAGACTACAAGAAGGTTAGTAACACGTTCTTGTTAAACAATAAACAATAAACAATGGGAAATTTAAAAACATCCAGATTTTCGTGGAAAAGCAATAAACAATATGTTCTTGTTAAGTCTTCTGTTGATGCAGAATATAGAGCAATGAATAGTGTTACTTGTGAAGTTATGTGGATTATAAAAGTTCTTGTGGAGCTAAATCTAAAAGTTTCTCTTCTTATCACTATAAACTGTGATAACAGTTCAACAATTCAGATTGCTGAAAATATAGTTTTTCATAAAAGAACTAAGCATAAAGTATATGTTGAAATTGTTAAAACTGTGAAAGTAAAATCAGAAGATAACATTGCAGATATTTTTACAAAGGGTTTATGTGCTATAGACCATATCAAATTTTGCAGTTTACTTGATTAAAAGACTAGTATAAAATTTAGCTTAACGGGAAAAATCGGAAGAGTAAGCTAACTTTGATGCAAGGATGGTACATAAAGTAAGTTGAGTATTCAATGCAAGAACATGTAAGTTTATATGGTAAGATTTTTATCTTGGATTAGTTATGTACACTTTATATTTCTAGAGAGACTGAATGTGGCGAAAGTGTAAAGATTTGATGTTGAGTGGAAATATATGGACAGGCCGCGCCTTTCGAATCTCGAGCATTATATAAGCTTAGTTTTAGTGTTAGGGTTATCTTTCTTTTAGTTTTTCAGTGTGTATGTTTGTGAGTTTTTTCATTAGTTAGGGTTAGAAAGTTGTATAACTTTATGACTGTATCTTAGTTTTCTTAGTTTTCTTTCTTTCTTCTTGTAAACTGTTGTGAACTCACAAATTGACTATGCATTCGTTGTGATAATAATAATGGGAGCTTGTTGTATGAATTTTTAGTTTGTAGTTTTCGATAAATTTCACATAAATAGTAACTTTTTAAAAAGAAATTAAATAACATTTTATTAAAATTAGTGTGCATTACTCATCATATCTCAAAATTGTTGTCTATGTCCATAAATTTACAGTTGACAATTACCTTGAGATAGATCAAAATAGAAGAATGAAGTGAATGAACAATATTTTTATAAGAACTAAAGCTAAAGAGTAATAATTTTGGATTTAATATCATTTGAGGACAAAAACTTCTTTACATACTAAGTCTCCACTCTTCATTTTTATTAGATCTAATGGATGGGATTAATCCCAACAATTAAAAAAAAAAATCCACTTTCATCTTTTTTTTTCAAATATAAATATCTTCAAACCGTTAATCGTCAAGCGAAAAAAAATATATCATTACGACGAGCATTTAATTATCTTTCTATAGATAGGCACTTTGATATACTTTCGACAAAAAAAAATTCATGTTTTTCACATTTTTTTCGTTTTTTTACGTTACTGAAATTTGCATAAAAAAATCATATATGATTTAACACTAATTTGAATACCACATCCGATATTAGTGTTACATCATATATGATATGTATATCATATGTGATTTATCATATATGATTTAACACTAGTATCACATATGATATTACATATCATATGTGCTTTAACACTAATATCACATGTCATCTTCAAATTAGTGTTAAATTATATATGATATTTCATGTAAATTCTAGTTTCGAAGAAAAACGGAAAAAAAGACGAAAAACGTGAAAAAACGAATTTTTTTTCTTTTTTCAAAAGTATATCAAAGTACCCGTCTATAGAAAGATAATTAAATGCTTGTCGCGATGTTGTAATTATTTTTGCTTAACGATTAACGGTTTAAGAGATACTTAAATTATAAAAAATATGTGAAATAATAAAATGCTTTTAATCTTAGCTATTGATTTTTTTTTTTAGATTGATGGTGGAGATGAGTCCCTTAATATGTAATAAAAGTTTGATATGTAAAATAACTCTCCTCTTAATTTTGAATTAAAATAAGTCGTAAAAAAATCTATAATAAAAACTTCTAGGTAAAAGTCTTATAAATTCAATCTACTTAAATTACTAGTTATAATGGGTGTGTTTGACGCAGAGCGTTTATAAGCATTTAGAAGCGATAAGTGGTGCACGTTGTGACTTTAATTCTCGTTTGCCAAGCAGTAAGTAGCTTTTTCTTTTCTTTCTTTCGGGATGCTCCTTTCCCAATTCTTCTTGAAATAACATTTAAGAGCGTCGAGCATTTAGGAGCTGTGATTATACAAAACTACTTCATTTTACATATTATGATTACAGCCACAACTACGTTACCAAACATTTATATAGAATAAAACGACTAATGTCACTGCTACTATTTACTAGAACCGCTGCTTTTGCCAAAAACATTGTATTATATATAGAAGTACAACTATGACACATCAGATGTTTTCTAGATTCACTCTTGCGACGCATTCGCAATTGCACAGAAAATTCAAAAGCGAAACTTTTGTCCCTTTTAATGTACTCTAAGAATGGAGCAAAGATATTTTAAGTTGTTTTTTCAACTTTTTCTTCGTGTATTATTCTCTCAACAAAGATGAAACTAATAAAAGTCCACTAAAAAGGTATCTAATCAGTCCTACGTAGTTTTGTTTTTATGAAAATAACATGCTAAGATTTCATTTAGAGCTAACTACATTTTTAGTCCATGTGGTTTTCAGAGTATTTCATTTTCAATCCAATTTTTTAAAAAGTCTCGGATCCATTTTAAAAGTGAAATTCCTGTTTGGGTTTAGTCCAAATTTACTAAGGGTGTCAGATTGACTTACATTGACGCTTAAAAAAAAAAAAAAAAAAAAAAAAAAAAAGCGGGCCGGTGTTTCGCTTTTGGAGTGAATCCAAGACTTTTTCAAAAAATGAAATACCTAAAAACCACAAGTAATAAAAATGTAGTTAACTCTTTCATTTACGTGTGGATTTGCATTACGTGTGGATTTACTATGCGTGTTTGACTGAAAATGGGCCTGATTCATAAATCAAGTACAAGCCTAGATTTTTCATCAGTCGGAAAAAAAAAAAAGAAAAAGAAAAAAAGAAACTTACATTTTAGCAGGGGTGTTCAAAATAACCGACAAACCGAACCAATCCGTTCAATTTGAAATCGCATAAAACCGATAACCGAAAAAATCGACACGAGAAAACCCGAAACTGAAAAAATTCGCTTATCACGGTTCGGTTTTGTTTTTTACTTTCAGTTATCCGCGGTTACTCAGGTTTCAACAAAAATTCATAAAAATGTACAAGTACTAACGATATGATTGCACTACTTTTTTCATATGATACATTTTTACTTACCTAGATCATTTACTAATTTCATGAATTACATATGATTAAAATGATCGTAACCTATATACGTCAAATAAATAGTATTAGTTATTTTGTTACATATGGTAATTTAAATGTTTTTTTTATTGTGACTTAACAGCTTTACTATGACTCTAATGTATTTAATATTATTTAATTAAACTACAATGATATATTACGTTCTAATTTATGTTATTATTCATCCGATTCGATTCGATTAATTTTTTAGAATGGTTAATCGTGACCCGAACCGCGGGTAACCGCTCATTTCGATTACCCGCTTAGTACGGTTCGGTTTTGAATAGTAAAATGAACTACCCAACACGCGATAAATAGTTAAAATCTCCGATTAAACCGCCCCGTGAAAGCCCTTACATTTTAGCACTCCTCATATTTAATCAATCTGCTACATGACATCACTAAATTGCTATAATTAGTAGTAGTTTCATTTGATAAATCTGCTAACCATTTTTCCAATTAAAATAACACATTTTCACTCTAGTATAAATTTTTTTGTCGGAATGAATACATGTGTGCCATAAATGTATTAAAGTATAAACACACAATTATGATATTTAAAGTCTATTGGTCCCATACAAGACCAAGACCAAAATCTAACTCGTGCTTCTGTTACTAGGTCAAATACCTTTGCAATTAGGTAACATGCAAGAGGAAAAATATGTCAAAATAATTAAAAAGGGTGATCAAACGATAAGAATACCAGTCTTTTAAAGCGAAGGTCAAGCATTAAAATCCAACAGGGAGAAAAAATGTTGAAAATTCAACTTTTGTGGCCTAATTGTCTCATCTAAATTCAACAGAGAGATTAGTCGACTTGTAATGTCGAATCAGAAACCCGAGTAACGAAATTTCATCTTTTCTTAAAGACGGAAAGCTACATTAGATGAGACAAAACTACTATTTTCCGGTGCCGTATTCAATATAGAAAATAAATTGTATATTTCGAAACGTTAAAATGTTGTTTAGAAGTATCTATAAGTAGAATTTGAACACATGATGTTCAATTTGGCCCTAACATGTAAGTGCTCTTGGACAATGATATGCCTTACATGTTTACACTATGTGCCAAGATTTGGAAGTAGTAACCACATGGTCATTGGCTCATTGCAAGACAATTACATTTAGTGAAAGTTGTCCTTGTTCATAAGATGAAGACAACAATCCAAACATCATAAACCCATATCCTTACAAATTTCAATTGATGGCATTTCACATCAACATTACGATTTACATTTTTGCCCTCAGTTTACATTAAAAACATCTTGTTGAAGTTGGTACCTATCTACTATTTTCATATGTCAATGAGTATGACTACTGTATGAGCACATGCGGTAAAATGGACAAGTCACTCGGGTTGGTTTATACTACAAGAAACTTGTTTAATGCATAACGCTCCCCCAGTAACGCCTTCAATCCCTTTCATTTTTCCTGCCACGTCAGCTTTCTCTCTTCAGTGACCTTCAGATGATTAGATGTCCTAGTAAGGGCGATCATGATCATTTTTTTTTTTTTTTTTTTTTTAAAAACATTTTTAACACAAAATAAAATTTCATTAATAATTAAAATGTTACATAATAATTCTAATAAGATAAAAACATTACGAAACTTATTAAAACATTACAACACTTATTAAAAACTAATAATCTAGGTTGTGGCGTGCCTTGATCGAATCTTTGATTTCCTGCATTTTTTGTTGTTGTAGTGCGGGCAAAGATGGTTCGATTGACGTGCAATAGAATATGATGTCTTTTTCATATTTCTTTTGTAGCTCAAATTCAAGTTTTTTTTGTTCTAGTGCCAATCTTTTGTCTTCTGTTTCTGCTTTCTTTTGCTCCAGGTCCAACTTTTTTTGCCTTTGATCCAACTCTTTCTTCTTCAAATCATAGTATCCGTCTGTCAGCTCCTTCTTCTTTCTCAATGCCATGGACTTAATGCTTCTCCATTTCTCGGCAACACCTTCCATATAGCTAGCTTTGGAATACTCCGAAGATTTCTTTTTATTCTTCTTAGCGGTATCACGACCAATTGGTCGCTCAGGCACAGGCACAGGCACATCCGAGTGCACATCCGAGTCGTTTTCAGAAGTCCTTGCTTTTTTTCGACTCTCATCTTGGCTTAAAAAAGCCGGCATCTCATTATCCTTCCAAACCGAATGGTCCCTCAAAATTTCCCAACAATGCTCCAATACAAACGCATGATTACACACTATTTGGTATTCATCGCACGCTCGTCTATAAACAGTGAGGTCATTCTCACCACTTCCGTAATTCTTGTAAGCATTGTTGTAAATGGCACAAAATTGACCAACTCTAGGACGAATCCTATTTTTCCACTTGGTAATGATATAGTTATACGTTCTTTCTGCACCAACCTTCTTTTCAAAGTAAGCAATGACTTTCTGCCAAAATCCCTTGGCATTTTGGTTGTTTCCCGTTATACTATTCTCGGATACATCACACCAAGCATTGCACAATGAGATCTCTTCTTCGTGTGTCCAAAGCAACGAATCATTCTTTGTTTCTTTCTCGGCAACCTTCTTCTTCGCCTTTGTAGCTCGTTTCTTCGGTTTGACCGGTGACGTCTCTTCCGAAATAGTCTTCTCGTCATCATTCGTAACCGAATCGTGATACGATCCATGAGCCGAACCTTGACCCGAACCGTGATACTCTTGAGTCGGATAACCCGAACCGGTTCCAACATAAAAATCAGGATTGGTGTATAATTGTTCTTCGAAATCAAAAGCATCAAGATTGATACGGTTAACCGGAGAATATTGTTGATAATTTGATATGAAGACGTTGATGAATCCATTGTTGGACGATACACCGATTCGGGTGAGCCATACATAGATTGTTGGCTTCGACGGGAGTGGCTTTATTGTTGTTGTTGTTGGATGTTTTGATACGGTGGAACAAATGGACGATTTATAGGATGGTTTATAAAAAATGGATTGTTAGTTTGTTGTTGTGGAGCTTGTTGGGATTGATAATCGAAAGAAGCGGGTCGGAAATTGATGCTTGGTGAGACACCAGTTAACCGAAAATTCGGATCCGGTGTTAAAATATGCGGGATGTTTTGTGCCAATCGGGATTTTCGGCCTTTTTGTTGTGGTGTTTTCTTAGACATTTTGATAGAGATGATTATGAGATTTTTGATAGAGAGGATTGTGAGATTTGTGAATTTAAGTGTGTACATATGTTGTGTATTTATAGAGTAGTTTAGTAGTTTTTTTTTAACCCACAAACGGTCGGATTTTAAATGTGTAACGGTAGGATTTTTTTTTTGTTTGAAACTCACTTTTGCAACAGTAGGATTTATTCCCCACTCACATTTTTGCATATTGAATGTCCAAATATTCCGATCGCCTATACGACCGAGATGGGTACAAAATGGAGCTCGATCGAATTGCCACATAAAGGCGATCGATACTCACTCGATCGAGTGAGTCGATCGCTATTCCTTACTGCGTCCAGCCTAAGACCACCCATAATAAGCATGCAACCAACATGTCTATCTCCTATGTGGCATGCAACCAACGTGTCTTCCTCTATTACGCTCACCCCTACAAGACGCGTCTTAGCACTACAAGAATCAGGAGAACAAGTTACGAAATATTGCCAACGACACATTGCCATTGGCAATATACGCTAAAAGACAAAAAAAAGCGCTTGACCAGGGGCTGGTGCGTTGAACATTTTTGCCAAAATAATCGACAACGCGGCGTTGGCATCATCATAGTCAAATTTGACTTTGGACTTTCAGCCAATTTTTTTGGCGGGTTCTTTTTCGCGCTCAAATGTTCCTGACGATCAGGAATCGGAAAGTAAAAGTTAACTAATATCTTGGAAGATTAGTGCTTGATTAGTGCTAATTACTTAGCTCGTTATAATCCCGACGCCCTGTCGTCGTGAAGAAAGTGATAATATTATGAATGTTTACTATGCCGACGACAGGGCGTCGACATTATTATCCCGCCAAAAAATAAGTTGGCGTCAACTCGTCCCGCCAAAGTTTTACTTATATATAACCTAACCGATCATCCTCAATTCGGCAAAACACAAATAACCCAATCGTCAATTCCTACAAAACATACATAACAATGGCTGATTACACGCCGAAAAAGGAGTGGCCAATGGTTTTATCGTCGATGTATCTCTTTAATGAAGTTCTTAATACATATGGCTACGAAACTTATGATGAATATGGTTCTTATAAGAACATTAGCTCGTGGATGAGAGATCAGATTCTGAAATGTTGAGGAAAAAGCCATACTACAGAGTGTTTTTAGACGCTCAAGCTGATGATGTTGGAGGAGTAAACACGTTGGACGTTCAAGCTGATGATGACGTTGGAAAAGAAAGCACGTTGGAAACCAAACTTGATGATCTGGGAAATAGGGTAACAAATCTTGAAGCTATGTTTGAACATTTCATCAAGCAAAAGAAAGCAAGGAAGGGAAAAGATGGTGGAGGTTCTAGCAAAGTGGAAAGTAGCGGCAAAAAAAATGAATGGGAGATGTTTGTTATGGTCTATGTTGTGGGTGGGTTTCGTTTGCTTGTCGAGTTGTTTCGTTTCATCTGTTTCGTTTGCTTGTCAAGTTGTTTTGTTTGAGTCTGTATGAAATGTATGTGGTTGAGAACTCTTGCGTGTTTTAAATAAAAGGTTTGCCTTCGTGTTTGTTAATTGTGATATTGTTTCTTCAGTTTCATTCTTTATGCATATGTAATTTAGTGTTGAAAATTTGTATATTTAAAATACCATGGTGTTTAAAGGGGTGTTTGGACACCATAATCTGGTTAACTCAGAACATAGTCAACTTTACAATTCCAGAAGGTGCTTTGATGTATAAAAATCTTGGGTGTGGTTCGACCCACCAAGAGACGGGTGTATGTTATGTTTGATAACAAAAGATAGGTAGATCACCACCGCTAACGAAGGTGCACGACGGCTGTTAAAGCAGCCTCATGAAATACTTAAGTTTTCACAACAACAACAATATTTTATTATACAACAACAACAACAACACTACATATGAAGATTGTCCATGTCACCTAACAACTTATGGAGTATTGCAGCCGACTGCATGCATGGTCGTGGTCGTCGGGATTCCTTGCCATTTCAAGTTTTGCCTCCAGCATTCTTACTTTTGTCTCTAACAACTGTATTTTTTATTCCAGCATGTTTATCTTAAGATCTTTGGCATTATAGTTTGAGCACTCTGTTGGTGCAGATCCATCACCTTGAGATGTTGAAGCAGAAGAGATTACTCGTAACCGGTCATCAAATTCACTCTTCCATATAAAATATCCACACCCATGATATTTTTCTCTTGGCTGTTACATAATAAGGAAATTATATGATTGTTTGCATCAAATATTTACATAAATAATAAATATATGATTGTCCACCTTCGAAAGAGGACATGCATAATATTGTCATCCAAAGGTATCTTCTTTATGTGATGTTCTTAGTTTTATATTTCCTGTTTCACAAGAACACATAAAAGGATTATATCACTGCATCACAGGTTTTAAAATTGGTGTGGATAAGAGGTTGTGAGGTTAAGTGGTTTTGAGGATAAGAGTGTATATAATGTGTTTGTGAGGATAGAGCAGATCTGGTAGCTTTTGGTGGGAATTTTTGGCGCCAGTATTTTGGTGGGAAATTTTGGCGCCAATATTTTCGGTGGGACATTCCCGAGACATATGGCTACTCTCACCACACTTGTAACAGCTTCTGCCACCACCGACTCATTCGTTTAACATGTTATGTATAACGATATCACCTCGACTCGTTCATTTAACATGTTATGTATAACGATATCGCCTTGACTCGTTCGTTTAACATGTTATGTATAACGATATCACCTCGACTCGTTCGTTTAACATGTTATGTATAACCATATCACCTCGAATTATTTGTTTAACATGTTATGTATAACGATATCACCTTTGTAGGATCGTTGTTTAGGTTGATATGGTGATTCGGGAGGTCGAGGATGATGCTAGAATACCATCTCCATGGTTAGAGAGATGAAGTAAAGAGAGATATGGAAATATTATGTCTTTATTGATAATGAAAAAGAAAATACACAAAGAGTCTCACCCTCCTAGTGAAGTCTAGGAGGGTATTTATAGCCTAACACATACATAACTATTAAACTATGATATAACTAGTCCATGTGTTTTGGCTAAATAAGATAGATGATGTAATCCCGTAAATGTCGTTCCATTTACGTGTTAGGAGCAATCTAAACAATCTTCCCCCAATGGGATGACATTGGGATTACTTACAATATTTCCTACAAGTACAAAAAACAAATAAAGAAAGGTCTTCATAAGCTCGTCATATGCTGAGGATGACGATAGTTGATGATCTTTGTCTTCATCTTGTACCTCGACTTGAGAACTTTTTCTTTACTTGTAGGAAAATGATGTAATATGCATGAATTGGATTAACTTTCCCCCAATTCATGTTGCATGTCTTTAGCAGCTTCTCCATACACTTCTTTTTGGCGAAGTTTCTGAATCAGCTTCCCCCTAAACTGACAACCGTCTTTAGCAGATTCGAAAATTTGATGTAGTAGACATTTCTTTTAACTTTTGAAGTTTTCAGTACACAGCGGAATTTGTAGATGAGTAGTAAACCACACCAGGCAAATATGTCTTGTCATGTAATCACAGTTGTACATAATGCGGAAAATCCGTTCGGGGTTAACATGCAAGAAATCAACAATATTTTCTCACGTATGTAGATGCTTCACACCAAACAAACCACGAAAGATGAAATAATACAACTTCCTTATGATTGTTGCGGTCTATCGGAATAATAATCACCTGTGAATATGCAATTACTCGATAAAATGACCGTATGTGAGGCATCATAACATCATATGTAGGTAACTTCACACAAAATAACCCCGTGAAAGTTGAGACGATAACACGGAATTGAGATGTTTGAACCACAGATCGTCTCACTTATTCCCCCTGATTGCAGAAATTCATGAAGGGGAAGGGTTTTCACAAAGAAGCCAAAGAAAGCACAGTATGACCACACTCTCTTCCCCCGGCTATTTTTGATGAATCGGAAACATACACCACGTATGTTGATGATGAAATTGTAGACAACGTAACCCTGTATGTCCAATTAATCGAACAAGTGTGAAGTACCATAAATATCTCGTAAGAATCAACTGCTGATAAAACTTCTCTACACTTTTATCCATCTCTCAGCTAACTCTTTACCGACCCCATTATCATTCTGACGGCTCTTTGTAGTGAGTACTGATGGAGAAAACCCAATATGACGAACTTGAGACTGAAGTAAAATAACCCGAACTTGTGAGTTAAGCTTGAACTAATGTCTGACGAAGAAACAATACCTTACCCGGTTGATTAACCAGATCAGAAAGAGGTGAACTAATGTCTCTCGAATTATCCACAGCTTTGTGTGACACTTGACCACTACAACGTAACTCCTTAAAAGTGATAGTTATAAGCTGTGAGCACAACAACGTAACTCCTTACATCAGGTATAACTAGACAACTCAAGTCTTTGTCATTCGTAACGGTTAAAAGTTCGAACAATGATCTCGAAGAATCATGCATCCAACCAACCCCTATATCTTCAAGATACTAAGTACACGCATCCGTGATATCCCACTTCAACCTCAAATAAATAATAATGAATTATCGTCGTAGTCACATATTGCGGTTAAATGCCCATAACTAGCCTTTGTTAATGGTTTTTCCCGATCTTGAAGAACTATGATAATGGTTTTTCCCGATCTTGTCAAAAAAATGTATCCCCGTGAAGATTTGTATAACCAAAAATACCACTCATTCTCGCCAACAATACTATCAATAATAGTACAATGTATTAAAAATACATTTTATACAACTGATATGATAGTAACAATAACCTTTGAGTAATCAGTTACCACTTAAAGCCCCAAAATAAATCACTTAACAAAAATAATGCAACAACCCATTTACTAATCCAAGTCCAATCCGACACAAGGCCCGGTCCAGTCTAATCAAACAGCCCAACACAAGAATAGTTACAACGTTGTAGCCCAACAAACTTCTGAGCCCACTCCGGAAATACAAAGATCCGATTCAACACCATTTACTATACCCTAATCTTATAATTCAACACGGGTATCAAAACACATAACCCTAACGATTGCTTAACCCTAATTAGCGCTTCACAACCCCTAATGATAAAACATACGCCTCTTTCCACACCTCAACCAAACGAATCTGCTCCCAACATTTCTCCTTCCTCAAAACAGATCTAATCTTTTCTCCGATTCAACAAATCAATCAACCTAGGATGAAATCCCATTATCTTTGAGCAAAAAACAAAAAAACGAGCCCTTTGCATCTGTTTCGAAAGACTTCAAGATCTCCTAAGGTCTCGGGTAGGTTATCGTTATGTTTTTTAATTCTTGTTAACATGTATGTAATAAACGAACCAAGAAACAAGGGAATAACAATCTTGTTATTTCACCTATCTTTATGTTCGTATATTGAATGAAGCTAGGCTTCAAAAAGATCGATGAAGAGTATTCTTTCGTTTGAATGACCTCTGTTATGATATACTTATGTATCACACAATAAGAAAGAATCTGAGATCTTGTTAATTTCATACTTTTGCTTTTCAGATTTTGGATGATTGTTGTAAGTCAGTTTTGAGTCCGGATCTGTGATGAGTTATTGGTCTAGATCTTATAAAGATCTTGATGTATCAAATGAGATACAAGATACCGAACAATCTGAGATCATGTTAAATTATCATTTATGTTCGAGTCATGATTGTTTAGAGATGAGATTGTGATACGAGGTGGGAAGGATAGGTTAATATTAATTTGATGTTGTGTTATTAGGACTTTGTTGTTGGCAGTGGTTGTGACTTCATGTACAGTCACATGAGTCGCGTCCTTACATTACTTTTGGTTGTGACTAGTGATGGTAAAACTGAAGTCACAAGAATGAGTCAATGGTATTTTGGTTGTTGATAAAGTCAAACTGTCTCATCTTCATCTATGTTATTCTGTCTAATTCGTAAAAAAAAGGAACGTTGGTTGTAAAAAATCTTGTTCTTAAATCCTTGTGCGTAAAGTCTTAGTCGTAAAACCATTCTTACTCATAAAGAAAACCTTACTCGTAACATCTTTTTCGTAAAACCCTTATTCGTAAGGCTTATTTGTAAGTCTTTATTCGTAAGCCCTTAGTCGTAAGGCTTACGAGTAAAGATTACGAGTAACCTTACTCGTAAAACTGTTTGAAATTCGTAAACTTAGGGTTTTACGAATTTCTTTCCAAGAAATTCGTAAAAGGATCCCTAATTCGTAAGAAGAGGGTTTTGACTTTTTTTGACCACTTTTCCGGCAACTTTTCCGACCAAAAGTTCCGTTCAGCTTGAAAAAGCCCAGAAATCTACTTAAAAGGCTTCACATATTGACCCTTTTTACCACAGATTTAGACCAGATGAAATGACCACAATATTCACGAGTTTGTACCAATCAGTCACAAAGTATGATATATTTAAAAAACGAATAAATTTTGACAGAGATACACAATATACCATCTTGACCGTTTGACCAATATTGATACAAAAAACTTGTATGAAACTACTAACAAATGAAACAACTTCAACACATGAAACGAACCAACAAATACAGTTTTGACAAGAAAATACCACACAAAAATCAACAATATTAAAAAACCTTGGCTCTGATACCACTTGTAGGATCGTTGTTTGGGTTGATATGGTGATTCGGGAGGTCAGGGATGATGGTAGAATACCATCTTCATGGTTAGAGAGATGAAGTAAAGAGAGAAGGGAAATACTATGTGTTTATTGATAATGAAAAAGAAAATACACAAAGAGTCTCACCCTTCTAGTGAAGTCTAGGAGGGTATTTATAGCCTAACACATACATAACTATTACACTATGATATAACTAGTCCATGTGTTTTGGCTAAATAAGATAGATGATGTAATCCCGTAAACGTCATTCCATTTACGTGTTAGGAGCGATCCCAATAACCTTGTCTCGTTCGTTTAACATGTTATGTATAACCATATCACCTCGACTCATTCGTTTAACATGTTACGTATATCGATATCACCTCGACTCGTTCGTTTAACATGTTATGTATAACGAATCATCTCGACTCATTCGTTTAACATGTTACGTATAACGATATCACCTCGACTCATTCGTTTAACATGCTATGTATAATGATATCATCTCGACTCGTTCGTTTAGCATGTTATGTATAACCATATCACCTCGACTCATTCGTTTAACATGTTATGTATAACTATATCACCTCGACTCGTTCGTTTAACATGTTATGTATAACCATATCACCTAGACTCATTCGTTTAACATGTTACGTATAACGATATCACCTCAACTTGTTTGTTTAACATGTTATGTATAACGATATCACCTCGACTTATTCGTTTAACATGTTACGTATAACGATATCACCTTGACTCATTCGTTTAACATGTTACGTATAACGATATCACCTCGACTCATTCGTTTAACATGTTATGTATAACGATATCACCTCGACTAATTCGCTACCACCCTTTGGACATTCCTGAGACATATGGCCACTCTCGCCACACTTGTAACAGCTTTTGCCACCACCGCTACAACCCTTGGGACATTCCCAAGACATATGGTCACTCTCGCCACACTTGTAACAGCTTCTGTCACCACCGCTACCACCCTTGGACATTCCCGAGACATATGGCCACTCTCACCAAAGTGTCAACCGTAACTCGAGAATTTCAAGATTGAAAATTTCAAGATTAAAAACTTTACAAGATTGAAAACTTTTTCTAAATATTATCTTCAAATATACATTCAATAAAATTATATAATTTAAATTTTTTTACATTAAAAAAAAGCATTTATATAATTTTAATTTTATTTATATTTTAAATAAAAGTATTTATATTTAAAAAAAAGTAAAATAAAAGTATATATATAATACTGACGACCAGGTGTCTGTATAATTTTCACCAAATTACCCCCAAAAATTTTGGATGTCCCGCCAAAACACTAAACGACAAAAACATTTTATTTTCCCGACGACCTGTCGTCGGGAACAATCAAAGATAAAAAAAAGATACCAAAATCAGATCTGAGATTTTACACTTAGAAAAAAAATCATCTCTCATCTTCTTCATTCTTGACGACTGCAAACTACCACCAGACCACCACTTCACCACCACTACCACACCACCACTTCACCACTGCTCCTCCTCCACAACAAACCACCACCCACTAGCACAACTGTGCACTGTAGCAGCTCCTCCTCCACCCTCCGTTTAATTCTCCTCCTCCTTTTCTTCCATTTAATTCTTTTCTTGACCCTTCTAATGTTTAATTCTTCTTCTTCTTCTCTTTCTTCTTTTTCGTAAAAAGGTAATTTTTTTATTTTTGTTAATTGTTGTAATGTAAAGTTTAATTATTTTTAGGATTGGTTGATTAATTAACTTTTTTTATCTGTTTTCTATTTTATGTTTTTTTTTCTAGAACAGCTGAGACCGAGGGCAAGAGCGTGAGCCGAGAGCTAAGAGACCCCCAAGACATAGGGTAATGTACCTCTTTTTTTTATTAACTTTTGGTATCTCGAAGACATGTCGTCAACAGTTTTTTATTAACTTTTGGTAATGTGCAATCTTTTTATATAGCCCGAGCCCGAGACCGCAGCCCGAGACCATAGCCACAGACGACATCCCGAGCCCTAGCCAGTATTTTTTTCATCTATTTAACAATACACAGAGCAAGGAAAGAGTATTTTGCAGAACGCTACCAGGACAACAAGAGCGCCTTGAAGCAAACTTACTTTGTTGCCAAATGTGGGGCAGCCGCTGTTGAGGAGATACAAAGGTAAGTTCTTTTTTTTGTTTTTTTTTTTTTTGATATTTTTGTTATTGTTTGTAATATGTTAGCAATTGATATATGTTAATTATTTGTTTTTGTTATTATGTTAGGAATCCTCCTCCGAATATGGAGCAGTCAATGTGGGAGAAGCACATCAAGCACTACCTCGATGAGAAGACCGTCAAAAGAGTCGTTGTCAACGCCGAGAACATGAAGAAGAACAAGGTCTACAGCAGGCATGGATCTTGGTCATTGGCCGCATCTCGACATCGATACGTAAGACACATTATAATTATTTTTCATATTGTTCTTTATATATATGGTTTTTGATTTGTCGTTTTTAATTTGTTTCATCCTATATGCATGTGTATATACAGTTTCAGATGAGCGAGACTCGTGAGTACCCGTCCCTCATACAGAGCTATCACGACGAGCGTTGCAAGGAGGGGGTGTGGTTGCAGGATGAGGCTCGTGTTCGATACGTAAGTACCGGTCTTTTTGATTTTATTTCTATTTTCCAAACAACCAAACACTCCTATGAAGCATTTTTTAAAAAATTTTCTATTTTATTTATTTATTTATTTGTTTGTAAGCGGATGTGATAGCAAAACATTATAGATATGATTACAGAATACATTAGAGTTTAATAGATTAAGCCTACATGTAGTAATTAGTAACTTTCTTGTTTAAGTCATTTAACCCGTTTTGACCCATTTTAGCCCAAACATGTACACGTTATGCTAAAATGGGTCAAAATGGGTGAAACGGGTATAATATAAACGGAAAAGTTACTTATTAGCACACGTTTGGGCTAATAAGTAACTTTGTCGTTTATATTACACCCGTTTTACCCAATTTAGCCGATACATGCGCTAATAAGTAACTTTCTCGCATATTTAAGTCATTTAACCCGTTTTGACCCATTTTAGCCCAAACAAGTACACGTTATGCTAAAATGGATCAAAATAGGTGAAACGGATGTAATATAAATGGCAAAGTTACTTATTAGCACACATTTGGGCTGATAAGTAACTTTGTCGTTTATATTACATACGTTTCACCCGTTTTACCCGATACAGGTACTAATAAGTAACTTTCTTGTTTATTTAAGTTATTTAACCGGTTTTATTGATTTATTGATGTACATAATGTACTAATTAACTAACCCGACTAATATATTAATTTAATCCTTTTTTTTCAACTTTTGTAGGAAGAGATGTGTCGCCTACGGGATCTAGGCGCGAACACCCCTACCGGCGTAGCCTACACCGGCGAAGAGATACTTGCCATGGTTATCAAGGGCAAGCAGCGGGGGGTAGGGGTAGGGAGCTGAGCAGAACGACAATTTTACCCGAGGCGCCTTCAGGTTCGTACGCTCGGCCCGAGATTGATGAGATGATGGCCGCCAAAGACAAGAAGATCGAAGAGGCTGACAAGAAGGCAAAGGAGGTTGTGAAAGAGTCGAAGGCCGTTCAGCCCCAGCTCACTCAGATGTTGTCGTTGTTACAGAGTAACCCTTAGTGGGCCGAGCTTATGAGCCAGATTCCTTCGATATCTGAGGTAGGGTCGTGGAGTGTGATAAGGATTTAAAACGTACACTTTTAATGGGTAATTTAAGCCCTTAGTTGCCCACTTTTATATCCGTTACTACTTAATTTCGTTCTTTTTCACTTTTTAGGTCTTTTGAAAGCAAAATGCTGGAATGATGCATATTTGGACGAAAAGGAGTGAATATATGAAGAAAATGGCTAAGTCAAGATCGAAGACACTCAAGATGCTGAATTTGAAGCTGACGGCGTCACAATCCAAGGGCGACGCCGTCCCTCTATATGTAACTAAATTTGTGACGACTCAGTAGACTTTTTGCTAAATTACACCTGAGGGTGTCAGCCTTTGAAGAGGAAGGGCGTCACGAAGACTTTTCATCCCAGATGGCCTAGATCCAGAATCAGACGACGTCACTGCTAAAGCCCGACGGCGTCACAACCACAACGTGACGCCGTCCCAACTATTACTTGGCCAGGACGAAACCCTAATGACGGCGATCTGACGGCGTCCTACCTATAAGGCGACGCCGTCGCGACTGTAAAACTATATATAGAAATCAAATTTTCAGGATTTTAAGAGGTAGACTTGTGGAGTAAAAACCTAAAATGATTATAGTCCAGTTTGGACAGTGTCTTAGGGTTCTCATACCCTATTTTACATCAAGATAAGTGTTTTACTTCATTGATTTCATTATGTCTTCGATTGTATGTGTGTATGCTTGCTTGTTTAACATGTTCGGCTAAATTTCTTGTGTGTTTGCTTAGATCTATGAAACCTAATTATTAATTATTGATTGGTTGTCTCTTATCTTAATTGTAATTGGCTTAGGCGTGCATTAGGCCATCGTTGTGTTTGAATGCTTGAGTAATCTTTGCGAACCTTAGCTTATAGATCACGTAGCGGAATTGTAGGCTAAACATCCAAAGATAACCTTAGAGTTAGTTTATGAAACCTAGAGATTTCGTAGGCAATAACCTTAAGGTAGTCTCAAAGAGTTAGGGATAAAAGCATACCCTATGACCTTAGAAAACACAACGCGTTAAGAATAAGGACGTGACAATTCAACCACCAATAAAAGATAACTAGCGAGTAATAGTATTTAGGTAGACACATTTTTAATCATCATACGAGCACACATCAATAGACATAAGACTACCCATAGTTTAGATAATTAGATAGTAGAGTAATCGGTAGAAGTACCAAACCCCCAAATCCAAACCCCGAGATTTTACCCTTAGCTTTCTAAAAAATATAAAAAGATAAAAAATAATCTTCCTCAACCTCAACCTTAGCGTAGTACACTTCTCACTAGCATTCCTATTCCCCTAGAGAACGATATCAGTACCTGAGGCTTACCCAATACTACACTACAATGATTAAGTTCACTGCCTAGGGTGTTCAAAAACTTGCTCGACGAAAAGGAAGTTCCTTTGACCCCGAACGCGTTATATGCGCATCAAGTTTTTGGCGCCGTTGCCGGGGAATAGAATAGCTAGTTAGATTTCTATCTCGTTTAGGTTCCCTTGCTTGATTCCTATCAAGTAAGACTTTTTCTCATTTTTAGCTTCCTCATAGTTTATCCCCCTTCTTCGTGAATGTTGGATCGATGTACTCTAACCAAACTAACTTATATAGCTTGTTAAGGGTTTAATAACCTCGGATAAATCCTAAGTTATTAACAATGAAACACTGAGCAAACTCTATTAAGTATGCGGAATTTACTTAACAAAGCTAAGAAGAATTAACTTTAACTTTCAACGATATTATTAATAACTCTAAATCTGCTTGTTATGCAGATTCTTTAACAACTCTAAAACTCTAATATCGTACTTTTCTAAAACTCTAAAAACACGTATATTCTAATGCCAACCTAGGGGTCCTTTTATAGGCTTAAGGATAACCCTAGTCGGTTTACAATTATAACCTTGTACGACAAGTAATACTATATTAATCTTAGAACATTCTAGAATTTACACATTAATCCTTAACGTCTTTGCATAGCAGTCCTTTAAGCATGCAGTACTTTTATGTATCGAGCAGTACTTTGACTTTATACTTTAGCAGTACTTTGACTTCTTCAGTACTTTAACTCTTCAGCACTTTAACTCTTTAGTACTTTGACATTTCATATCCCAACAATCCTCCCCTAACTTGAATTCTACTTGTTTGACTTCAAGTTCCTTTGTATATTTGACTTTAACATCTTTGTCTTTAAGGATTGTATCTTTATCTTCAGATTTTGTCTTTGTAATTTCTGTGCTTTCATCAAAGTAATCTTTATCTTTGTAATTCTTTTTCAGCAACATTCAGCAAGCTCCATCTTTTCAGCAACTCAGCAACATATGACAATTTGTACATCATTTCAGTTTAAGTTTCAGTCTATTCTCATAACTTCCAGGTGTGTAAACTCCTGTGAGAGGTGAATCATTGAAATTTAATGGATTTTGATATCTCTTCACCAAAGCCATTAACTCTGGAGTAGCCAAATGTTTAGGTGTTTAAGACCATGGTACATTGATAACCATATGATTTTGAGCAAATCATCAGCTATCAACAGATTTGATTTGTCTTTACCAAAAGTTGTACCTTTTTGGACTAGTTAGTTCTTGCAACCATGGTGAACTAATTACCATATAAATGGTTTTTCCACAGCCTTTACCACAAACCATTTTCTTGTGGGCTAGCCAACTCTTTACATTTGCTGATATGGTGAGTTGAGCACCATACAACTTATTAGCAAGTTGTCAACTATATAACGGATTTGAGATATCTTTACCGGATCCGTTTGCTCATGGATTAGCCAGTTCTTTTTTTTGGGTAAAGGGGAGTAATCCTGCACCCTGGTAAATAGATTAGCCAGTTCTTTTGTGAACATGGTGAACTGATAACCTACTGTTATACCCATCTCAAAAACCATTGTTGCTTGTTAACTTTTGTTTCAAAATATTCTTTACTTAACAAAAGTTTTTCTTTCAAAAACATTTACTGGTTTATGCTGCAAGCAGTACTTTGATTAAAGTACTGTTTGTTCCAGCAGTACTTTGGATAAAATACTTGTTTTTCAAAAATTTATATATTATAAACATCATACCAGTATTTTATGCTTCATCCTCAGCCATTGTTGTCCATCTGATAAACAATTTGATGACCATAAGTGCAGTTTCATTATCTTCTTCAACCTCCATACCATGTTCTAGCATTCTCCTCATAAGATCTGATGTAAGCGGATATCTTCTATCTGCTAACATATGAATCATAGTTCCATCTTCTAACTCTAAAACATGTACTCCAGCTTCTTCAAAGAATCTCCAGCTGATAATCTCCCAATCTTCTTGATTTTTCCAAATCTCATCAGTGCTTGATTCTTCAGTTTCCCAAACAGTTGTGAGATCTCCAAGCAAGATTAAACCAACACCTTTTGATGGAATGTGTTCAAAATATTCTTGCACCAAATGATATAAATGAAATAAATCCTCTCTATCTATTATGTGCAATAGATCCCATAGCATATTAAACACTCTGAAACTTTCATCTTCTCTATGAAACATCAGATAATTTCCATCCTTTGATTCTACAACTTCAAAAGTAGTTATTGGTGATTTTTTCTTCTTCTTTTATGTCTTCTTTTCTGCATCAGCTTTAGAATACTCAAATTCTACAACTCTTAAGTAATTCCTTAATTCATCATCTGTATCAGACCTTAACTCAACCTTCTTTAATGGCTGATCATCTTCAACTTCAGTTGTTCTTTTTCTTTTTAAGCTTCCTTATCTATCATCTTCTTTCTGAGCATCATCATCTTTAAAATCTTTGATACTATCAACATGCTTCTGATAAGCTTCTCTAACAGCTTCATACAACTGTTTCATCTCAACATAATTCAACTTCTGCAATCCAATATATCCTTGACTTTTTAAATAAGCCATCATTGCATTTCTTTCTTTAGCACGATTTGGTCTTCTTGGTAAAGCAGAAACAGGAATAGGTGTCTTTAATTGTACAGCAACTTCAGCATTCAATTCTTCTTGCAATTTCTTAGCTACTTCTTTATCCTTAGCTTCTTGAATAGCAACTTCAGCATTTAATTCAGCTTGTACCTTTCTAGCTGCTTCCTCATTCTTAGCAACTTCAGCAGCCCTTAGTTGTGCTAAAGTAGGTTTCTTTTTCTTCTTTGTTTCAATCATTTTACCTTTCCCTTTATCTTTAGGATCTAACACAGGTTAAGATTGAGAAACTTGAGATTGTTCTTCAGTAACTCCTGGAATGCTAACACCCCTTGGTTTTGATAAATCATGCAATATTTCAGCAATAGTTTCATCATCACTTGCAGTGTGTATTGGTTTGGGTGTATCAGCTTCTTCTTCTTGTGGAATTGTTGAAGGACCAGCTTCTTCTTCAAAATCTAACACCCTTGGTGTAATTAATTCTTGTTAGGAATTAGAAATTCCAGGTATTAAAGAGTCGGTCACTTCAAGTATATGTAATCGTTAGAAAGCTCGTAGTCGTAGTTCTTTTAAGTTAAGTAGTATTTAGTTACGTAACACCGTGGAGGACGGACGGGTCTTTACCCACTGTATACCTGATCTACAGCCCGTTGTGTGGCGTTTTATTGTAAGACTATAAATACTCTCTACCCTCCAAGGTAGAGAGTTGGAGCTCATAATAAGAATTTTCTTTCTCTCACTAAAGTTCCCTAAACCTCTAACTTTCTCTCTCTAGAACTCACCTTTATAACCCACTTTGTGTTATGGTTTGATGTGTATGTGAAATCCAATATCCTACAATTGGTATCAAGAGCCATGGTTAGATCATATCTTACATATCTTTGGATTTCTAGTGGTTTTTAGGTGGTTTTTGAGTTTGAAAAAGTTTAGTGGTTTTTGCATCATTTGGTTGATTTCTAGTGTTAAAGTTTGGATTTTGGTAGTACTTTTGTGTTTAGAATCAGATTGCACTATGTATTTTTCATGCTAGCGACTTGAGCCACGGAAAAGTTTTCTTGGTAGCGACTTGCTTTACAATTTGGTAGCGAGTTGTTGTTTAACGCCTTAGCGAGTTGAGCTAGCGACTTGTCTATTGAGACAAGCCGACAAAAAGTACAGTTAGTGGATTCCCCACTACGAGTAGCGACTTGGTTTAAGTTAGCGACTTGTACTTTATATTGTTAGCAACTTGGTGTTAGCGAGTTGGTACCTAGCGAGTTGCTACTTAGCGACTTGAATATTTACCGACTTGGTGCTTAGCGAATTGCTGCCAAAATTTTGTTAGCGACTTGGATTGTAGCGAGTTGTTATATAACGACTTGGAACTTTAGCGACTTAGCACTTAGCGACTTGGTTCACAGTTTTCCTAGCGACTTGAGTGATTTCCTTTAAATACGGTTTTCTCTTGATTCAGTAAAATCCCGTGAAAGAATCTATTTCCCGGTTTAATCATAGAGTTATAAAATCCCGTTTAATTTGTCATCATGTCTACCAACGTTCCTACAATCATCTCCACTGTTGCCGAGGATGTTCAAGCAGCTGGTTCAGATACTCGTCCACCCATGCTTGACAGAACTGACTACGACTCTTGGGCTCAACGAATCAGATTGTACTGTCTTGGAAAGGAAAATGGAGTCAACATTCTCAAATCCATTGATGAAGGACCATATCGGGTTGAGACGACTAGAGACTTAATTGATACAGCTGAAGATGGAACAATGATCTATGGAATTGACAGACCAAAGACATATGATGAGCTCGATGATAAGGAGAAAAAGAGATTCGATGCTGATATCAGGGCTTCTAACATCGTACTTCAAGGTCTTCCAAAAGATATCTACAAGCTGATCAATCACAACACCGAAGCAAAGGCACTATGGGATAATGTCAAGATGCTTCTCTCAGGTTCTGAATTAACTATGGAAGACAGAGAATCACAACTCTATGATGAATTTGAACACTTCAAGATGAAACCAGATGAGAGTGTTTATGAGTACTATGTGAGATTCCACAAGCTTGTTAATGATATGAGGAACATCAGAATGACTATGCCTAACATTCAGCTGAACTCAAAATTTGTGAACAACATGAATCCCGAATGGCACAAGTTTGTCACTTCTGTGAAGCTCACTAAAGGATTGAAGAATACAAACTATGAGCAACTCTATGCCTTCCTCCTTCAGAATGAGAGACATGCTATGTTTGAAAAAAGGATTCTTAATCAGTTCAAAACCAACCAGGGAGAAACAAGCTCATCAAATGATTCAACTGCCTTCTACTCAAACATCGGAATCACAACAAAAGCCTCACAAGTCATACCCATGGGTAATGGTAATCACAAACTCATTCCTGATCCTATGTTCAAACAAGCTGATGCTGATGCACACGTGGGAAACTTCATTAATCAACTTGCTCTCCTGATTAGTCAAAACATGAACTCTCTTCCACACACCAACAACAATCTCAGAACTGCTTCCAATCCACATAATCAAGCCACTGTCAGAGATGGGAAGGTTATGGTGCAGCCAGTTCAAGAACGACAGTACAAACAAGCAAGAGGTGGAGCTGGTAGAGGTTATGCTGCAAATCAGAATAGGGGAAGGAATGGTAATCAGGCTCAAGTAAAGCCAATCAAATGTTACAATTGTGGAGGTGAGGGACACATTGCAAGGAACTGCACATCGCCAAAACGCCCTCAGAATGCCGAGTACTTCTGGGATAAGATGTTGCTTGTGCAAGCTCAGGATAATGGTGCAGCTTTGGATGAAGAGGAGTTGTTGTTCTTGGCTGAGGGAAATGCTAAGACATATGATACAGATGTGGATGAGCAACCAATTCAGGAGATAGGTCATAATCATCAGAATGCCTTTCAAGTAGCCGATTGTGATGCATACGACTCTGATGTCGATGAAGAACCCACTGCACAAACCATTTTCATGGCTAGCATCTCTCCAATGGTCTCTCCTAAAGTCTCTTCATCACCACAAGCTGGTCCATCCAAAGACAAACTCATTTCTGAGGTATTAAAATTATACGATGAAGTTGATGAGCAAAAGATACATAACGAAGTACAATCAAATGTATTTACTGAGTCAGATATTGAAAATATGGGTAATATCAATGTTGTCCCATATGATCAATATGTGAAACAAAGTGAAAGTGAGATTGTACCAAGTGATGCATCTTCTGCAGTCAATAATGATTATGTTTTTGATGAATTCACTGCATGTGCCTCTGATGATTCTGTCATCTCTGAACTGAATGCCTATAAAGAACGTGTTGCTATTTATGAACAACGTGCAAAATTTGAGTTGACCACCCGTGAGCAGGAAATGGATGACCAAATGCGTACAACTATTAGAAAAAGTAGGTTTAGAGAAGAAGTATTAAAACAAGAGTTAAACTCCTTACAAGAAAAGCTTTCTAAAAATGCTAAGCAAAAAAAAAGAACTTCAAGAAAATGTTAAAATGCTTAAGCAAGAATTCAGTGCTATGGAATCAAAACTTTTGAATGATTTTTCTAATCTAAAAACCTTGAAAAACAAGCTTGAAAATAAGTTGTACGTACAAGGAAATACCATTCAGACTGCTCACTTAATCACTAAGCATAGAGTTTTAAGCGATAATGTTAGGAATTAGAAAATTCCATAGTAAAAGAGTCGGTCACCCCAATTATTATCTAGCATAAGTTAGCTCGTAGACTTGTTATTAGCTACGTTATTTAGCAGTTTATTAGTTAGTTATTAGCGTAGTTTAGTTTAGAGCAACACCGTGGAGGACGGACGGGTCTTTACCCACTGTATGCCTGATCCACAGTCCGAAGGAGGACGTTTAGTTTGTAACTATAAATACCCTCTACCTCCCAAGGTAGAGGGTTGGACCTTTCATTCATCTTAATCTAACCTTCTATGTTTTCTTTCACTTTCTCTCTCTAGAAAGGATCCCACTTTCTCTCTCTAAACTATACATAATTCGAACCATATATTGTTATGTGATGTGTTTGTGAAATCCAATAACTAACAATTGGTATCAAGAGCCATGGTTGGATCATTCATCTTTCATGCTCTTTGTTTTGGTGGATTTCATAAGGTTTTTGGGTATTAAGGGTTTAGGAGAGTTTGATTCATTTGGACAAATTCTAGTGTTAAAGTTTGAATTTTGCTAGTACTTTTGTGTTTAGGATCATCATATGTGTTTATGTTTTGAATTGGAAGGCTTAAATCATTGTGGTTTGGTTGTTTTTGATTGATAAAGCGGTTATTTTTTAAGTTGGTACAAAGCGAGTTGAGTCTCGTAGTGATTTTCTTGGAAGCGAGTTGCTTGGAAGAGAGTTGCTTGGAAGAGTGTTGACAGCTAAAGTGAGTTGAGACTCGTAGTTGAGTTTCTTGGATGCGAGTTGCTTCTTCATTAGAAGCGAGTTGGTATAAGCGACTTGGCTACTTAGCGAGTTGACTATTTATGCGACTTGGTTATTAAGCGACTTGTTTATTTAAGCTAGTTGATTATGTAGCGAGTTGATACTAAAGAGAGTTGCCTATGCGACTTGTCCAGATTCAACGTATCTAAAGAGAGTTGCCTATGCGAGTTGCATAAGCGAGTTGCCTATGCGAGTTGTGTTTTATGCGACTTGTCTATTAAGCGAGTTGTCTGTTTATGCGAGTTGTGTTTCATGCAACTTGTCTATTAAGCGAGTTGTCATCTTATGCGAGTTGTGCCTTAAGCGAGTTGTCGTTTAAGCGAGTTGTCTTGGAAGCGAGTTGTCCTGGATGCGAGTTGATTGAAGCGGTTTGACCAAAAGTTGACTTTTTACGGCAAAACTTCAAACGGCCATAACTTTTGAACCGTAACTCCGTTTTCAGCGAAATACCAGTCAAAACGAGCGGAACAGGCTGAATATGGTGAGGTTTCACGTCTATGCCGGGAAACGAATTTTTTGAGGCCTAAATCGCCTCCGAAAGGAAGTTATTGAGGTTTTTAAGTTTTTAGACCTAAATTTCTCCGTAAAATCATGCATCAACCAGTCCAAATCTCAACCAAACAACATATCTGCTATTCCTACAAACAATCCTAAGTCCTAACACACAATTGTCTATCATTGTGACAATTCATCAGTCATCTTAACACGTTCCATTGGTCATTGCTTAACGGTTTGGTCTTGATTTTAGTAAAATCCCGCGAAAGATTCTATTTCTCGGTTTAAATCATAGACTTGTAAAATCCCGTAGATTCATCAACATCATGTCTTACACTCCTGATTCAGTGATTTCAGAAGTACTCAAACTGTATGATGCTGTAGACAACCATGAGAATATTAGCTATACTGAACGGTTACAGATGATGGAATCAATCAATGATGATTTGAGTTCTTCATGCTCCGAGTCCAATGAGAAAGATTTGCACCTGTTCAGGCTACAGAATGCCATGCAAAAGGAAAGCAGCATTGAATCTTATCAACAACTTCACTCACACCTCATGTTACTCACTCCATTAAGAATGGAACGAACATGCATTGCCATTTTCCGTCAAGACTTAACCACATTAACGGGAACGTTGCTATTGAACTTAGAACAACTAGAGCAACAACTTGATAAAGAAAAGGTTCAAAAGGATAGTTCCAGTGCTGCACTTCATGTGATCCACAAACAATTTTAGCCATTCATCAATGGGGAATACTCATCAGATTATGATCAAGACTTGACTGAGATATCTTTCAAGAGGCACACTGGAATGGAAATTAGCATGTTCATTGAGTCACTTATTCATCTCATGCATAATGTGGAGAAGTATATTGAGGAAGTTACTCAGAAAGATGAAAAAGTGGATGTGTGTCTGGTGCAGTTAAGAGATTGTTGTGATGAGTCGGGTAATGTATCAGAAAGGTCGGGTGTTGTTGAATGCAGAATATCAGAAACAACACAGAATGATGTAACCAGCTGCTCAGTAACTCCTGTCACACAAGAAGTAGATGTTGTGATCAGAAAGGCGAATGAATCTCGGGTACAATCAATAAATTGTTGTGTTGAGACCGGTACGGCACCAGATGTTGGATCAATGGACACTGAATACAGAGGCTCAGAGATAGATAACCTTGACACAGCCAACGGTCCAGTGATTCTTGTTACACATGATGTGGATGCAGATAACAGACCGACAATTGAACAAGTATCATGTGATGAGGTACCCTTAACTGTTCAACATAGTGCATCTGCTAATGTACCTATACATACTGGTCTTAATGCTGAACATGATTCTGATAAATGTTCCTTGGTTGAGGCTGAGTCTAATAACTTCAAAACAAATGATATGATTGATAAAAGGGCTTTTGATGAACTTTCAAACAAACTCTCAAATCTTGAAAAACATTGCATTTCACTTGAAATTGCGATACAAAGTAAAGAAGAAAGTTTCCAAATTAACAAACCAAGTAAAAATCCGGAACTTCCTGAATTCCGTGAACTTTTTGAAATAAACACTTTGAAAGCTCAACTTCAAGACAAAGACTCAACCATCAACAATTTGAAGAAACATACTTCTGATATGCATGTGAAAAGTAATTTGGTTACACGTAATTTTGATATTAATGCTATTGATGATATTCAAATGAGAAATGATGAATTAGCGGTTTGTGTGGCCAAATTACTAAAGGAAAATGAGTCTTTGAGAAAGCATCACATAGAACTAAGTGACTCTATCAAAGAAGCTAGAACTACATCAATGGAACAAACAAACTCTTTGATAGCTAAAATTGATGATCTCAAAGCTCAACTTCAGGAAAAGATTTTCGCCATTGTTGCTTTAAAAAATGAGCTCAGAAAAACAACAGGGAATAGTGTGAACACTAAGTTTTCAAAACCATCAAACTTGGGGAAACCAGTTATTAGACAACCGAATGCGTTTAGATCTGAACGACCAAAATTTTCAAAAACGCGGTTTGCCTCCCAAGTTGATGCGAAACAAGTTTTGACAAAACCAGTCACTTCACCTCACTTGCCTAGGAAAGTTGATATGAATGACTTGTATAAGAACTCTTATCTTGAAATGGCTAGAAAGAAGGCACAAAATCGTAAAGACGGAATTTTAGGTGCAAGACCTAGGATGATGAATTCTTCAAGATTTCAAGGCACTGCTAGTAGTTCTAAACCATTACCTAGGTACACTAATCTAAAGACTAGGGATTGGCGTACATCTAAGAGTAGTTGCATTTTGAGTAAAGCTATTCCCATAGCAGACCACTCTAAGAAATCTAGATCTATTTCTGAATCCAAACAAGCTGTCTGCTCAAAGTGTCTGAAATGTATCTTTAATGCTAATCATGATAAATGTTTTACAAAATCCCTGAAGAAAGTAAATGCTCATGCAATGGTACAACCTGTTAAGTCTAGGATTCACACTAAGTCATCCACAGTGCATATGAAGCAAATGAAACCAAAAGCCTCACCTAGATGGTTACCAACTGCTAAATCTTTGGAAACTAGGAATAAGGATAAGTCTCTCACTATGCATAAGAAGCCTAACAATCCTAGACCTTGCCATAAGTGGATACCATCTGGTAGAATTTTTAAGGATGCTGGACTTAGGTGGATACCTACAGGAAAGATGTTTACCAATGGCATTCTCAATGTTGACCGTGAAACCCCAAAGGGTTTGGATACTGATGTCACTAACCATAATATATGCAATCAAGTTTGTAATATTAGTGCAGGTAGTCCTTACTCAGTTGCAGATACTTCGATCCTTCAATACATGGACTGGCTTAAAGTATGGATAACAAAAGGATTGATATCTCATAATTCACGGGTTCAAGTTACTCAACATTGATATTCAATTGACAATGACGTATGTTCAAATCAGTTCAGGCCTCGTACTTCATCATAATGGCGTCTACAGATAACACTTCAGGCCCCACACTTCACAGAAAAGAAAAGTGTACGCTTCAGTGCGCTTTATCTTCAAAAGAAGAGAAGTCTTCATGTTTATGACCATTCTCATCGACATTCTTCATCAACATGCTTCATGCTTTTTCCATGCACTTCAGTCATCAAGTGAACCGGACTACTGATAATTACTCTTATTCCACTTGCTCAATATAATGAAGATGGCGACATCATGTGCTAATTTTGCGGGGGAGAAGTGTGAATAGAATACACTTGGATGATAATCATTTGTTTAATCAAGAATGGCATCTCCGTATGCAATTCTTGAGGGGGAGAAGAAGTGTGAATTTTTTTGCATGGTTGATTGATATTTGAGAATATATGGTCAAACGGCTCCTAACTCATGTTAGAACCGAGCTTCTTCTTATAGGATCATCTTCACATATAGTTTCTTCTAAGAGCCGTTGGTTGACATCTTCACACGGGCTGATATGATTAAATGACAAAGTGCTTCTAGTTGCTGGGCTGATTTCTTTGATGAACATCTTTCTGTTCTTGTTTGATTGGGAGGGATTTTAATTAAGGGGATTTGCTATTTACAAGTTAACGGGAATGCCCTTGGTGTGAAGAAGATGTTAACTGTCTATTTCCCCATTCGGACAATCTTGAAGAAGGTCGAGTCTATAGTCTGATCTACATTTTCTGCTACATGTTAGAAGACTAAAGACGAGTTTCATTTAACGATCTAAAGACTTCTTCTTAATCTGGGCATCTATCAAACATATTGTCGGTTTAGGGGAGAGCACTAATTGGTAGAGAGGTATAAGTCAGATTCAATCCCCAATTAGACTTGCTCATATTCTTTAGCAGTGACTCCTCGAGACGTTGTTATTGACTATTTCTCGTATTGGACATTTGACACAAGTTGATTACTTCGGAGTTAATCATTTATCACTTATTTGAGATTGAAGTTGACTTTCACAAAGGCGTGTTCTTATTTGATAACTTGCTCGGGCTTAAGAATTTGAGTTGAAGACTTGGTTTATCTAGTTACCAGCAGTCGAGGTGGATGGTTGAAGACCTGGTTAACTATTACTATTAGGAGTTACTTTGTTTTACTCAGTGTCACACGCATATGACGGTGTGGATAATCGCAAGAGGTGTTAATGTCTCATACTTTGTTTGGGTTGTGAGTACTTAGAGATTTGCTTGAAGCATAAATTCTCTACACCGTTCTTCCATCATTAGGTGCAAGCTTAAGATACAAATGTGGGGAAGTTGACTTCAGTTTCAAGTAGGGTATATCGGTTTTTCTTCATCAGTGGTCACTTCAAATTGTCTACATAAGGGTTGATAAAAATAGTCAGAGAGAGTCTTCAGCAAGTTGATTCTCACAAGAGTTCAAGTGTTCTTCTCATAAAGATTTCAAGTATTTGGGCTTATTATTTGTTGCTGATTCCGAAGTAATAAAACCAGAAAGGGGCAAGGAGACACACATCTAAACACAAAGCGAGTAAACTTGATGTACTTAATTCTTCTAAGTGATTGAAGATATCCCGGGAAGACAAATGTTATTACCGCAGAGAAACTCAAGGTTTGACTCATGGCGAGTAAACTTGATGAACTTAATTCTTCTAAGTGATTGAAGATATCTCGGGAAAACAAATGTCATGACCGCAGAGAAACTCAAGGTATTACTCATCAAGGCTTTTTGTGTTATTAGTCCAACGACGTGGGGGAAGTGATGTAATAGAAAGTTTCTGAAGATAAAAGAGGTACACAAGTGTGTGATTCATTGGGGAGAGAGATTGTGTACATTGGGGATGCTCAGCTGTTTCACTTGAGTGCTTAATCAGTGATTTAGAGATATAATCACTTATCCCGGAGTTGACATCCGCAGAGATTGTCATCCGCAGAGATAATCAGTGACTTGGCCTGCTTCTTCAATGTTATTAGTTATTAATTCCTTGTGTATTGGTATACTTCGGATACTTGAGCTTCATACACGACCATCAGGGAAGAAAAACGTGAACACGGGGAGATGTTTTCATTCCCCTCATGATGTGTATTCGGGAGAGCTCTTGGGTATTGGTGTACTTCGGGTTCTTGAACTTCATACACGATCATCAGGGAAGAAAAATATGAGCATGGGGAGGTGTTTTCATTCCCCTCATGATGTGTATTTGGGAGAGTTCATGAGCATTATACAAAGAGACTGACTACATCAATTCAACTACTTGGGGGAAGTGTTCTCTTGACACCTTTTGGAATGGATCGCTTCAGACTTCAGTGGTTATGAAATTTGAGAAGATTATTTATGAGTGGGATGATACGTTGCTGTTCTATTGGATGATATAACCCCGAACGAAGAATCTCGATTTTCGTTCTTAAAAGGAGCAGCGGAATTTATGATAATGGTGTGCTTCTCTGTGCACCTAGCTAAGGCAAGCTTGAAATAGAGCTTCGAATCTGCTCATCTAATGGTTTTTTTTGGTTTGGGGGGAAGCTGCCAGAGTCTCACTTTCAGATGGTTCAATTTCTTTCTTCTATGCAAGAGCCTTGGAAGCTTTGGTGGTGAAAGTTTTAGGGATGATGAATTCTATCTTCTACAACGGGGCTGCTCGATATCCTTATCTCGGTACTCGTATCATCATCTTCTTTAACTATATCATCTATTCTATCTTTGTAAATATTTATCAGAAAACAAAATACAAAAATATAAAACCAACAAAATCAAATTAGAAAATTATAAAACCAACAAAAAGCCATAAAAATCAGAAAATTTGAAAAAGACCAAAAATATTGTTTTTCTAAGACATGTCTTCTGGTATCGATAACATCTACGGTCTTAGAAATGTCATTCAATAATGGCACGGGACTTTAGATGAAGTTCGAGCAGGAGGTGTAAATATTTCTTTCTAAACATGTCACATACTATGGCTTACAGTTACTTCAGACTGGAACCCGGGCTTCAAATGATGGCTTACAGTTATTTCAGACTGTAACCCGCACTTAAAACTATGGCTTGCTATTATTTCTGATAGCAACCCGCTCTTCAAAAGAAAGGAAAGTGCTGCGCTAAACAAATTTTCAAATATTTCGTGCACTTATCCTAAAAACAATTTAAGGAAAGTATGTCGAAGGACTGCTATTCCTACACAAATGTTTTTCCGTCTATAATTCTTCAGAAAAATATTTGTTTTAACAAAATGGTGGTTAATGAGTTGCTTGAAAAATCAATCAGATTCAGAGTTGTTATAAAATTTGCAAACTCAATCAATGACTTCAGCGCTTTTAATCTTTTCATAAAATGAGTCATTGATTGAGGGGGAGAATGTTTTCAAATCTATATCTTCTAACGGGCTTTCTTAATTATCCTAATATGCTTAATTAAAAATGATGTTAACCTATGTTGAAGGACTAGGTGCCTAGGATATGATTGCTAGGATTAGATGATTAGAGTTTGATGAACACATTATTCCCATACATTTATATGATCTGATTGATATGTTGCATTGACTTTTATTAGTCGATTGTTGTTTGGGTGATGTCGACCACCATATATTTGTATGTGTGTTCACTAATGTATGCAAGTATATTGGTATAAAAGAATGTTCCCGATCCGGATCCCACAATTGAAGATGATTGGATGCCGAAAGGAAAGGGTAACTATTTCTTGGGTTGACAAATGAAGAAACGGAGCTTAATTGGACTTCTATGGAGAGTTGGCATAAATGCAACGTAAGAGGTCTCACTGCATCAGCAGATGGTTTTCTTCTAAGTGATTGAAGAAACGGAGCTTAATTTGACCTCAGTTGGCATTCAAAATGCAACGTAAGAAGAAGTCTCACTGCATCTGCAGACGGTTTTTCTTCCGAACCCTACAGCAACAACAACGGAAGCTTCTCAACCAACTAACAAATCTTTGTGCAGGATACCATTTTTTAACAATTTTTGAGTAAATTGAATTAAATTGTTTTGAAAATGGAAAAATGTTGTTTTGAAAATATATTGGACTTAATTTTGAAAATCACCGGACTTCATTTTATCAAAACTTGAGTCACTCAATTATCGACTACGGTCATAGATTGAGGGGTGAGTGATTTAAAATAAAATATTTTCAAACGATATTTCTTTACAAAAGTTCCGCTTTGTACAATATAAGTGGTGATCTAAAGATTTAATGTTATGTCATGGTATGATTTTTTTCTTTAGAATCAAGGTCTTTCAAAATGAAATTTTTTCTGTTCTTGTTTGATTGTGAAATTGTTTTGTTTTACTTAAAAGATCTCTTAAAAAAACTATCATACCTGACACTAACAATCTTTAATGTCTTAAAATGGTCCTTATCTGTCATCTTTCAAAATTGAATCTTTCCACGTCTTTCCCCAAATTTGTCTAAATGATTTAAATCAGTTGGGATTACAAATCTCAAATGGTTTGATATTTCTGATCGAGGTAGAGATCGTGTTTTAAATCTCAAATCTGTTTTAAATGGAATTGGTTTTAGTCCTTTAAAGGCACTCCTGCCTCCATGTGCCAAACGATTTTAATATACATAATGCACATGTTGAGGAGGAGGATTTATCCAAAAACCAGATGAGTATTTAAACAAGGCCACATTTTCTCCCATATTTTCTAAACCTAATTAAATCACTTGGGATCCAAAATCTCAAAGGGTTTGATATTTTTGATCGGGGGAGAATTTGTGATTTAATAATGAAATTTGATAAAAGGTGATCGTTTTGATTTAATTGTGCACGCTGCTCGCTCATATGTGCTAAACGCTTTCGAATCTTGAAGCACATATTGAGGGGGAGCATAACTATCGAGGTACAAAAGTTTTTAAAGAGATTTTTAAAGTACCTTGATTGAGTCTTCAAATGGTTTTATTAATGGATTTTGTGATCGTGGATGTGCTTCAAAAGAACTCTTTCCTCTATGTGATAAAATGATTTCACTTATCCTATGCACATATTGAGGGGGAGAATTTTACCATGAAAATCAAATGGCTTTTTCGTATGAAAATTGTGATCAAAGAAACTATTTCAAAGTCATCTTGCCTCCTTGTGCTAAACAATTTCTAAATCATACGCACATGTTGAGGGGGAGGTTTTCTAAATGATCAAAACTATTAAGGTACAAAATGTTTTGATCTCGTATCACAAGTACCTTGATTGATTTTCCAAATGATTTTTCAATTGGTTTCAAGAAGGAAAGAACAATACCAAAAGACCGACCAATTTACTTTATGCATGGTGTTATAAGGATGGTTAGGTTAGGTATTTGTTCCCACGATCCGCCAGAACCGGAGGGATCTTCCCAGGGATAATCCACTAGATAGTGTATAGTCTTTAGGAATATTGAAAAAAGGAGAAAAATGAGAATATGAGAAAAGTGCGGACAGAGACAGAGCTAGTACTGGAATAAACCCAACAAGGTTCTAGTTATGAAGTCTCGGTAAGCACTGAAGGGGTTGAAGAATGAAAAAGAACTGAATGTGAAAAAGGGTGAAAAGAAATAGCCCTCCATCAATTCAACCTTAGGGCAGAAACCGGGTCCAATGCATATGCTACTGGTTGTTACTAAGGTAACACTGGTATTGAAGACAAGACGTCATGGACCCAGTGATGCACTGAACTAAACTTCCCAAGCCACTCAAGTTCCTCTTAAAAGGGCTTGTTTCATTCTCACGGGGAACCTACATAATCTATCGACTTTCTCTTAGAGATTGTTGATATTGAAGAAGGAGACCCTCTCCCTAGTCTCCGGCACAGGAACCAAATATGCACGATTGAGTCTAGAGCCAAGAGATCATCCACAATATCTCATTAGGACACTAAATTCTTGAAGACTTGCTGTTTCACACAATGTGGAAAGTAAGTATATATTAAGAGTCCTACGCATTATCCTTGTGGTATTGCCAGAACATCTGAGTGGTATGTAAAAGTATTCACGATGAAGATGGAAATCCTTCTAGAGCCAACATCAAACAAGCTCTTGGTGGGTGACATGTGAGATCTTCTCGTAAGATCAAGCTTGTGACAACTGGATAGAAACGATGGGGAGATTCATTCTTGAATCAACCTTGGTCCAGGAATGGAATTGACGAATACTTTTGGAAAAACCGTTCGATGTGTAAACCTTCTTTTCTCTAGCACGTCGAATGTGTATTCATATTTTCAAACTCAAAAAGTATCTCTGATTGAAAAAATACTTTTGGAAAAACCGTTCGATGTGCTAATCTCTTCTTTTCACTAGCACGTCGAATGTGTACTCTTTTCATATACAAAAGGTATTTTTGATTGAAAATTGATCTTTCTCATAAAACCTTTGTCGTATTGCAAAACTCTTTCTTCAAGCAATACGCGATTGTTTTTCAAATCATTTTTCATCAATCAGTGAATCTCAATTTGCTGGTTCACTCACTCCGTGTTGTCTTCTTTGAGACGTTCTGGTTTGAGAACAGCTAGAACAGCTGCGAAACCCTGTCAAGGAGATTCTTAGGAATCCTACCTGATCACAGGC
>BPTQ01000007.1:33527890-33556116 GCA_019973895.1 Chrysanthemum seticuspe | reverse complement strand
CTATGTGAACTCTACAAGTTTAGTGATGGTACGCTCAAATTGGTCGAAGAAGAACTTGACACCAGAGTGAAAGAAGCCAAACTTGACATGAAATCTTGGGTTAAAACTATGTTTTGGACTGATGATGACGTGAAGAGATGTGAACACCTCATTGCTGCAATCAGACGAAGACTCAAGACACGAAGGATCTTCCGCAGCCTTGAAAGTTTTGTTGGTGGAAGGCTTCGTGATGGTCACTACAAACTTCTTCAGAGGACTGAATGATGACTTCTTCGGGATACTGATTATGGTGTGTTTTTTTAACTATGTGTAATATGTGGTGTAATAAATATGAACAACTGTAATACATGTAATAGTGCTAGGATCTGTACTGTGGTTTCCCCTTGTAAAAAAAAAGGGGGAAACATCTGTGTTGTCCATTTTTGATCATATAAAATCGGACACATTTTTCTCCTACAAATATTTTACCTCATACATATTTAAATCACTTGAGACCCAAAATCTCAAAGGATTTAAGATTTTTGATCGGGGGAGAAAATGTGATATAAATATGAAAGATGTTAAAAGATAAGATGACCAATTTTTGTGCAAACTTCTCTCTTATATGTGCTAAACAATTTTCGAATCTCGAAGCATATATTAAGGGGGAGAACTCTCTTTGCTAATTCAAGTCATCAGGGTACACATCACTTAAATCTTTGCAAATTCAACTTTAAATGTTTTTAAGGTACCTTGATCATATGGCTTCTAATCCTTTGATGATAAAGGGTTCCCTCTAGTATGTGCAAAACTCTTTTCAAACCTCGAGGCACATATTGAGGGGGAGCAAATTTATGGAAACCTCATCCTTCCCGGAAATGCTATATCTACTTGATTTGATGTGGGAAGTGATGTTGATATCTTTTAGAAAATGTTAATCAAAGAAGGTAATTCTTTCTCTTGCCTCCGTGTGCAAAACATTTTCAAATACTTGATGCACATGTTGAGGGGGAGTTCTTGTTCTAAAAATATCAAAAACAATTCAGGTACAAAATGCTTTGATAATATATCACAAGTATCTGAATTGATTTTCAAATGGTTTTCAATTGGTTCCAATGGCAGATGAACAATACCAAATAGACCGACCAACTCTACTTTATGTACGGTGATATAAGGATGATAAGGTTAGGTATGTGTTCCCATGATCCGCCAGAACCGGAGGGATCTACCCAGGGACAATCCACTAGTTAGTGTAGAAGTCCTTAGGTATGATGATAAAAGGAGAAAAATGAGATATGGGAAGAGTGCGGACTAAGACTGAGCTAGTACTGGAATAAACCCAACAAGGTTCTAGCTATGAAGTCTCAGTAAGCACTGAAGGGGTTGAAGAATTAAAAGGAATTGAATGAGAAAAGGGTGAAAACAAATAGCCCTCCATTTATTCAACCTTAGGGCAGAAACCGGGTTCAATTCATATGCTACTGATGGTAACATCGGTATTGAAGACAAGACGTCATAGACCCAGTGACGCACTGCACTTCAAATTTCCAAACCACTCAAGTTCCTCTTAAAAGGACTTGTTTCATTCTCACGGGGAACCGACATTATCTATCGACTTTCTCTTAGAGATTGTTGATATTGAAGAAGGAGACCCTCTCCCTAGTCTCCGGCATAGGATCCAAATATGCACAAATTGAGTCTAGAGCCACGAGATCATCAATAAATCTCATTAGGACACTTTCAATGAAGACTCTCTGTTTCACACAATGTGGAAAGAGAGATTATATCTTGAGTCCTACGCACTATCCTTGTGGTATTGCCAGAACATCTGAGTGATGTGTTTACATATTCACAATGAAGATGGAAAGCCTTCTGGAGCCAACATCAAACAAGCTCCTGGTAGGTGGCATGTGAGATCTATTTTATAGATTAACCATGTGACAACTGAACAGAAACAATGGGGCGATTCAATCTCTTGAATCAATCCTGGTTCAGGTTATGGATTGACGGATACCTTTGAAAAACCGGTCATTGTGCTTAAAAACTCTTTTCTTTAGCACATCGACCGTGTACTAATTTTTCAAACCAAAAGGTGTTTTTATGATTGATAATTGATTTTCAATAAAACCTTCGTTGTATTGCAAAAACAATTTCTATTGAGCAATACACGATTGTTTTTCAAATCTCTTTTCATCAATCAGTGGACTTAAAATTCGCTGGTTCACTCACTCCGTGTTGTCTTCTTTGAGATGTTCCGGTTTGAGAACAGCTAGAACAGCTGCGAAACCCTGTCAAGGAGATTCTTAGGAATCCTACCTGATCACAGGCAGTACTTGTACTGATCAACGAGGAACCGTGGGCCGTGTACCTCAATTCAACGAAAGTGATCAAAGACACTTTCGTGCGATTTATTGCTAACTGTTGTATGCAGGTACACCCGACGTTTGCAGCTGATCAGAATGAAGCGGTCAATCCATAGCCGCATGCTCACTTAACACATTCATCTCAAAAGAAATCATGATTAGTGCATCAATGACTATGATATTTTCACTCCATGCTTCTGCTACGCTGCTGCCAATATCATGAATCAACTAAAGCTTCCGCTACTCTGATGTGAAGATTTCATGATCCAGAATGTGAGCATGTCGGTCCTAAAGTCACAACATCACATAATACCAACACCACAAAGGATGTCTCAGAGACTGATGATAGCTGATGATCTCAAAAGATGGCTCCTAATTATCATCTCATAGATCATTAATGACCTCCTCTTAAAGTACAAATCTGTGCAGACTTTTAAGTTGCACTACTTATGCACAAAGATTGTGATGTTGAAGTTGTTTTGTCTACGAGCTCAAGAACAAAGTCAAGAATAGAATGCTAGGATTTGAAATGTAAAACATGGGGTGACCTCCCTTAGGGGGAGATTGTTAGGAATTAGAAAATTCCTGTATTGAAGAGTCAGTCACCCCTAACTATTATCTAGCATAAGTTAGCTCGTAGACTAATCGTTAGTTACTTATTTATGTTGTTATGTAGTTAGTCAGTAGCGTAAAATAGTCTAGTGCAACACCGTGGAGGAAGGACGGGTCTTTACCCACTGTATCCCTGATCCACAGGCCGTCAGGAGGTCGTTTAGCTTGTAACCTATAAATACCCTCTACCTTGCAAGGTAGAGGGTTGGATGTTCTTTGGTAATCTAATATTATACAAGTTTCTCTCACTAGAATGTCCCACTCTTTCTCTCTCTAAAACCATCTATGTGCTCATTGTGTTAATGTTATGATGTGTATGTGAAATCCAATATCTTACATTCTCCAACTTCGGCCCAACACACAGGTGATCTACACTTTCGACCATAGAGTGCTTCATATGGTGCGGCTTTGATGCTTGTGTGATAGCTGTTATTGTAAGAAAACTCGACTAATGGCAAGTGCTTATCCCAGCCATTTCCAAAGTCTATCACACATGCTCTTAGCATATCCTCCAGTGTTTGAATGGTTCTTTCGCTTTGTCCATCAGTCTGAGGATGGTAAGCGGTGCTCATGTCGAGGTTAGATCCCAAAGCATCTTGATGCGATTTCCAGAAATTTGACGTGAAACGGCTATCTCTGTCCGAGATGATGGAGATTGGTACACCATGACGCGCGATGATTTCCTTCAGGTATAGTTGTGCAAGTTTGTCCATTCCGTATCTTTCTTTCATTGGTAGAAAATGTGCTGACTTGGTGAGACGGTCAACTATTACCCAAATAGTGTCGTAGCCTTTAGAGGTTTTAGGTAGCTTAGTGATAAAGTCCATTGTTATACGTTCCCATTTCCATTCGGGAATTTCGGGTTGTACTAGTAGACCTGAGGGTCTCTGATGTTCAGCTTTAACCTTTGAACAGGTTAAACACCGGCTGACATATGTTGCAATGTCGGCTTTCATGTTTGGCCACCAGTACAATTTCTTCAGATCAAGATACATTTTGTCGGATCCTGGGTGGATAGAGTATTTAGACTTGTGGGATTCGTGCATAATGATATCGCGAATTCCTCCGTAGAGTGGTATCCAACTTCGCTCTTTGAAACACAAAATTCCATCCGACCTTTTCACGAATCCATTTTCGCTTTTTGGCATTCCGTAAAGGTTCTCATTCGGATGATTTTCTTCCTTGAGTGCTTCCAATTGAGCCTCAAGAATCTTGGATGGAAGAGGTGAACTAATTGTCATACCCAAAGATCTGACTCTAAGAGGTTTTGGTCGCTCTTTCCTACTGAGAGCATCAGCAACTACATTCGCTTTACCCGGATGGTAACGAATCTCGCAGTCGTAGTCACTGAGTAACTCCAACCATCGGCGTTGTCTCATGTTTAGTTCTTTTTTATCCAAAATGTGTTGTAGACTTTTGTGGTCGGTGTATACGACACACTTTGTGCCATACAAGTAATGTCTCCAAATTCTGAGTGCGAACACAACTGATCCTAACTCCAGGTCGTGCGACGTGTAGTTTTTCTCATGAGTCTTCAACTGGCGAGAGGCGTATGCTATCACCTTCTCTCTTTGCATTAACACCGCTCCTAGCCCCTTATGTGAAGCGTCGCAATAAACAACAAAGTCTTCACTACCTTCAGGTAAGGCCAGAATGGGTGCACTACATAACTTTTCTTTAAGGAGTTGAAAAGCTTCTTCTTCTTTCTCTCCCCAGTCAAACTTGGTGTTTTTCTGGGTTAGCTTGGTTAAAGATTTGGCAATCTTTGAGAAACCTTCAATGAATCTTCTGTAGTATCCAGCGAGTCCTAAGAATTGGCGTATTTCAGTAGGAGTTGTGGGTGTCGCCCAATCCTTTATTGACTCGATCTTAGCGGGATCTACATGAATACCCTGACTGTCGATTACATGACCTAGGAATTGCACAGTCGATATCCAAAACTCACACTTCGAGAATTTTGCATACAGTTCTTCCTTCTTCAACAATTCCAAGATCAATCTAAGATGCTCCTCGTGTTCTTTCACACTCTTGGAATAAATTAGGATATCGTCAATGAATACGATCACAAATTTATCCAGGTAGGGTTTACATACTCGGTTCATGAGGTCCATGAACACAGCTGGTGCGTTGGTTAACCCAAAAGGCATGACTTGGAACTCGTAATGTCCATAACGAGTTCTGAAGGCGGTTTTGGGAATGTCTTCTTCCCGAACTCTTAGTTGATGGTATCCGGACCTTAAGTCGATTTTTGAATAAACACTTGAACATTGAAGTTGATCGAATAAGTCATCGATCCTCGGGAGTGGGTAACGGTTCTTAATGGTTAGTTTATTCAACTCGCGATAGTCGATGCACATCCTGAAAGTTCCGTCTTTCTTCTTGACGAATAGGACTGGTGCTCCCCATGGTGATGAGCTCGGTCTAATGAACCCTTTCTCCGCAAGTTCCGACAACTGGTTTGATAACTCCTGGAGTTCCGTTGGAGCTAATTGATAAGGTGCTCTTGCCACTGGTGCGGCACCAGGCACTAAATCGATCTGAAATTCAACCTGTCGGGTCGGCAGGAGTCCTGGCAAGTCTTCAGGAAAGACTTCAGGAAATTCTCTCACTATTGGCACGTCTCCCAGATGTTTTTCTTCTTTTTCTTTTTCGTCCTTTCCGGTGACTTGTGCTAGGAAGATGTGACATCCTTCCTCGATACACCTCAACACCTTGGTAAAAGAAATGACATGCAGTCTTGAAGCATTTCTTCTGTCACTCCGGTCTCCTTCTATTGTTAGGACTTCATTTCCATATGGTACTTGAACGAGCTTCTCGTCACAAATGATGACAGCATGATATTTTGCTAACCAATCCATTCCGACGATGACATCGAAACTACCCAATGCTACTGGTATCAAGTTGATATTGAATGGGTGGTTTAACAGATTAAGGGTGCAACCTCTTATGATGGTATCTACCCTTTCTACGTTACCGTTAGCTAGTTCCACATTGTATGCATTTCCTAATGCAGTTGGGGCAATATCGAGTAGTGGACTAAATGCATTAGAAACAAAACTCCTATCGGCTCCCGTATCAAACAATATGGATGCATAACGGTTATTTATAAGGAACATACCCGTCACAACATTCGGGTCTTCCTGAGCTTCCACTTTGGTCACAGCATAGACTCTTCCACGAGCTCCTTCGCCATTTCCCTGATTACTCGGCTGTCCAACATTTCCCTGAATCCTGCCATTCCCATGGCTTCCTGGATTTCCTCGGTTTCCTTGGTTCCTGGTCTTTCGGCATTCATTCTTATAATGCCCTTTTTCACCACAACCAAAGCAAGTTATACCAGCTTTTGGGACCTGAGCTGGGGCTGTTTGAACTGTTGCCAATGACTTGGACCTGCAGTTCCTGGTTAAGTGTCCGATTTTCTGACAGTTACGACACTTGACTGTACACTGTCCCTTGTGATGCAGAGTGCATCGGTTACACAGTGGTGAAGTCCCTGCATACGGTTTCCTTTCCTCAATCCCAGCTGCATATGCTCTAGCAACATTTTGCCTTTTGTTTTGATTGTTGTTGTTGTTCCCACTGTTGTTACCACGGTACCCATTGTTGTTGTAGCTTCGGGAGTGGTCATCCCATTTCCTCTTATTGTCAACCACTTTATCCATGGAATCCTCAATCACTTGGTCCATGAGTTTGTTGGCTACTTCGATGGTTTCGTGAAGATCAGCAGCCTTAGAAGTGGTGGCATTGCCCTTGATAGGTTGGGGCAGTCCTCCGATGTATCTCTCTAACAATCGGGTCTCAGTGGGAACCATTTCAGGGCACAACAAGGCTAGTTCTTGAAATCGCTGATTATAAGCAGCCATATTGGTGCCTTGAACTTTGAGGTTCCAAAACTCATGCTCTAGCTTCTTGATCTCATTACGTGGACAGTACTTTCGAAGTACCATCTCCTTGAAGTTCTCCCATGGCATGGCATAGGCAACATCGATACTAGCAGATTTCAGAAAATTGTTCCACCAGGTCAAGGCAGCATCTGTGAAAGTGAATGATGCGTACTTAACCTTAGACTCTTCTTCACAATTGCAGATTCGGAACACAGTCTCGAGCTTCTCGATCCATCTAGTCAGACCGACAGCTCCTTCGGTTCCACTAAAGCCTCCAGTCATGGTCTTACGAAAGTCCTGGTAAGTACAAGTGTGGCTGTGGGTGGGTGGTCTCGAAGTTCCAGCATTAGTAGACGAGTGGTTTGCTGCAGCTAAAGCGACGTTCACTCGATCATTGACTAGTTGATCTATCATAGCTTGATTCATGGTAGGTTGGATTGGAGTAGCCCTAACAGGAGTAGTGGCTTCAGCAGTCTGATCGCGTGTGACTCTGTTTGGAATAGCAGCGTTGGCAGCTTGGTTGCGAGTAACTCTCGTTGGAATAGGAGCATTGGAAGCTCTACCAGGATTGGTACGGTTTGACCTTCGTTTCCGCGGCATTTCTGCAGTAAGAAAGGTAATGAGATATAGAACCTTTAAACAAGGTAGGTGCCAAGTAATTGTGTAAATATCGCAGATAGATCATATGAGCAATCTATGAGAGGAAGGACAATCGGATAGGAAAATAAGCTTGACATAGATAGAATTTCGGTTACAAGGTTCCTAAAGTACATGACGAGACACTAGATGGAATACAACCGAAATACAACGGAAATACAAACTGAAGTACAAGAGTAATAGCTAACATTAACTGTTATAAATCCAGTTTAGTGTGATACATCACGAAATCATATCTAAAGATGTCCACGCTCGGTACATAGTCGCTCAATGGTAGCAACTAACTCTCGCTGCGTATCCTCCAAACTAGCGATGCGTCTCATCTGAGAGGCCAGCATAGACTCCAAACATGTGGTCCTCTGCCACTCCTCTCTGGCAGTATCTCTAGCCATCCACTGGATGCGCTCCAGCTCCTCTAGTCGTCCGTGCATCTGGGCTTGACCTCTGCCCAAGGCTCGTGCTCTGCTGTCTAACTCTCTGACGTCCTCGACCTGAGCCTCAACCCTGAAACCCAGTCGAATCCTCTCGTGTCTCTCGAGCTCCATGCTTTCAAACAACACATCAGTGACTCGGTATAAGCCCTCAACACGCTGCTCGCAAGCTTGCAAGCGTGTTGGATCGACTCTCTCTAGCTAATCAGTATGGACTCCTAGCAGAGTCTCATGAGAGTCCAGCTGAATAAATATCCTCTCAGTGAGGGTCAGCTCACCATCTGGAGATCCCGATAGATCTGGCACTGACTGTGCCTCAACCGGTGCAGCTTCCTCAATGGTCTCAAGCTGTCTAGTGGCGCGAGCAAGGCGCTCCATGTCTGCTGCAGATGGTATGAATGAAGGTGATGATGGACTGTAGCTCGGACTAGCGATATGTGGTACAGAACAAATCAAGCAATCAATATCCCTCCAAGCAACCTCACTACTCTCCTCCTGATTGTGGAGGAAAGCAGCCCTCTGTCCTAACCCAACTGGTGCATCAATGTCCATGTCCTCGCTCAATCTCTGAGCCATCCTGGAGCTCTGTCCTAGCTCCTGAATACTATGGACAATCTCCAGACCCTGTGTACTCATATCTGCTGATGTGCTAACATATCCGGGAACACTCTCAATCGGCATAGGCTCTGGTAGTTCCTCCTTAGGATCTTCTTCCGGGTCTTCCTCTGAGTAGGAATCAGTAGATCTCCTGAGTCTCTGATGAGGTGGTGACTCAGTGGGTGATGGTGTCAGTGACTCTGAAGTAGTGGAAGGACCCATGTAAGCAGCGCGGGTCATCTGAGAGGCTAGTGCAGGCATGAATGAATACCGCTCTCTGTATCCAGGTACTCTCACAATCATGCGGGGTTTTCGCCTGCGTGTCAACAAAGCTGATGGAGTGGTGGTAAGAGTCGGTACAGATGGAGTAGGTGCAATAACTGCCTGAGCTGCTAGAGTGGCCTGAATGTACGGATTTGTGGCCAAGTGTGCAAGCTGATGGATGGTAGGTGAGTGAGCAAGTAGGATGTCCTTCTGAACATCGTGAGGGAAGGCTGGTGAAGGCATGGTCTGTGACAAGACGGTGCATATGTGTAAGTATGTGGAAAAATATACTCATGATGAATATGAAATAGTGCATAAGTAAATAGGAAATAAAACATGCAATCCTATTTAAATGAATTCTAAGTAGTATGGCAAGTAAGGCAAGTGGCAACTGACGGTCGTAGTATGGTGTTTTTGTAAAAAGTAGTTATAGTTTAGGATTTATATGTACCTAGTTCTCTATAACCTGGCTCTGATACCAATCTGTAACACCCCCAAATTTGGTTTAGCGGAAGCATACGTGTTATTTGGGAGCTTTACGAAATTGGTGAATCGCAACACAAGTAATAAAGAACGGAATACATACTCCGTTTAATTTCATAAAATATTTTAAAACATTATCTTACAACATTGTTTAGATAAATGGGCACATCCCATAATTTTAGTGGTCCCAATGTAAAAACATCGTTTTTGTGTAAAAACACTTCTTTAGAAATTACTACGACCATTTATCCGCCTCTTGCCTTGCATCCATGATCACAACTAGGCACCTGAGAAAATATGCTAAAAAGGTCAGCTAAAAAGCTGGTGAGTTCATAGGTTTAAGTTAAAATAGTAAGTTTGGACCATAAGCAAAGTCATATAATCATTACAACGAATATAATGATATATGGATGAATGTCTATTACGTTAGCTCTAAGTTCATGCAATCGATACTACGACAGTTCCTGTATGCTAAAAGATGTCATACAATATAGGGGCCCATAGCGAGTGTTTTGTCTCTCGACACTCGGTTCCGACATGGTATACGTTTCGCCTTGGCCTAAGCATGGCCAACCGAACGGAGGAGTCACCCTCAATAGATCTATTTATAACATTCGCGTTTCCCAATGGGGAATTGACGGTTCATGAAAAAGGGCATTCTCTAGGGACATAAGGGCTTAGGCTAAACCACGTAATAGTAATCATGTAATAGTTTAGGTCCATAAAAAGTTTTGCATATTTCTCACCCCAAAATGCATAAAACAGTTTATCAAGTAAAAGAGGGGCTATGAAAACTCACCTTAGCAAATGTGCAATCCAAGAGTGGGATTAGTGATTGTTGTGAAGCGGCACCGACACGCGACCTAGATAAGGAGGGCAATGTTTTAGTTCATTGTTTTAAGTATTGCTTACTCAAAATAGTTTAATTGTATTAATACCAAACGTAAGTATGTAAAATTGTTAATATAGTTTTACTAGTGAGTATGCAAAGTGTATATACTTTTCATATTGACATTAATATAGTTTTAAAATCCAAGGTTTGATTTGCTAGATAATTACAATATTCTACTGGTAAGTATATAAATGGGTATATACTTATTTAAGTTGACACAAAATGGTATTGTCAAAATTATATATATAATTGATTTATTTTCTAATTGTATTTAGAAAATACTTGAGTTAAGTTTGAAGACTTTTAAATTTAATACAAGATGAAATGATATAATGGTATCTATTTATTGATCACAACTTGTTCTTAATATATAATCCTTTACGTGAGATTTTCTTGACATATATTTGTTTACTTATTGTCGTTAAACATTGTTGTAGATATTATTAAGTGTAGCATGTTCTAAGGCACTCGTTGTCGCATAAAATAACTTTGCACTTGTTTACTTGTTATCTTATATACGTATATGAGGTAGGAGGGTTCGGATGAGTGACAAATAAGTTGGGTTTTTATGGTTGATTTCTAGTTTCATGTTACATCGTTTTATTTTGTAAACTCGTTTAATACCATCAATCGAATACCCTAAAACTGACATGGGATGTGGCCCGATGTTTAAAGTGATAGGGAAGCCGGATTGGGCCTAGGCCCGAAGTGGGGTTTGGACCAAGAAAAGCTTTAGCCTTTGATTAGCCAATTTCACCCTTATGGTAATTCATGGGCTGCGGTCCAAAGGTGGTACAGAAAACAAAGAGTAGATATGCAGTTTTTAGTTTTAACACATTACACATCAAGATTTTAATGTTGGTGTATGTATCTTGGACGCCAAAGGAAAAGTGGTTAAATACTTCAAGTAATACGCCGTTAACTCGGAGTCATGCTCAAACCAAAAGTGTCGTGATTGATGTGCTCGACACACATCTTGACCACTTGATTAGGCAATAATAATCTGGACGTTACTCGAGGCCAACATGTATATCTTAACATGTTAGATCAAAGGAAAACGATAAAACCATAATAGTTGAGTACTACTCAACATCGATTTACAACTCGACACTTAACCAAGATGACATTTTATAACCGAAGATTGAATTCAAGTTGGTACAAGATACTAAGTTTTATACGCAAGTTTGAGCACTAGACGAGGATGTCACAACTACTACTAGTTTTCCAGGTTTAATACTAAGTGTTACTAGTAAACTTATAAAACTCAACTTATCCAGTTTTCTTGTTTCATGCTTCTCGACAGAAAACCAACTCGACCCATTTGCTAATGACAACTTAACTTTCATGGTCACATATCAAGATTTATAGTATCCAAAAATCCTAGTTCTTTGGTTAACTTTTGTAAAAACTCAATTTTCCTAACTTCTTTATTTATACCACTCGACAAGAACAAGATTAACATAACAAATGAAAACTCAAATTTCAAACAACCAAACTCATAACTCGACTTGTAATCCAAGAACAAATAAAAATCGACATGACCAACATATAACAATTCCATTGATAAAAAATTTCCAACATAATCTCATAAAAAGAACATAAAAACATTACATCAAGAAAGATTTATAACCTCAATTCGAAAATGATGGGTGAGGGACGAGAATGGCTTCGTGGGTTTCAAACCAAACAAGACTTGAATTAGCTCCAAAATACCTCCAATTGCAAAACCCCCAAATCAATTTTAGAAAACCCTAACTTTCACAAACCCTAGTTTTTGGTAAAGTTGATGTTGAAACTGAGTTTGGGGCGTTGCATCTCTACTAGAGATAAAGAAGTATTTTGGGAAAAAGCTTGGCTAACTTTCTCTCCTTGTGTCTTGGTTTGAAGCCGAATTTGGCTAACTTCCAACTCTTAGAATGTTTTGGACTTTAGCTCAAGGTAGACACAAGTGAAGATATGATTCTCTTGAGTGATTTTGTCTTGATTCTCCTTGGATTCGTACGAGTAGTAGCAGGCGCATCAAGGAGAGATTTGAGAAGCAAAACTTTCATGGTTTTGGTGAGGAAAGATGAAGAATAATAAAAAGAGGTATGTTGGTTTACCATTTTGGGGAGATTCGACCTAGGTAAGATGCGCAGGTCTAGAGGGAGAAGAAGCAGATTTGATATCTTTTGTTTCTCTGCTTTTGTGTTTTGGTTTGTCGTGTGTGGAAGAGAAAGACAAAGAGATAATATATCTCAAAGTCTTATAAAACATTTTCTTTTAAATGTAATATAAGTAAAAGAAGGTAATATAAGTAAAAGTGTGTGTATATGTAATGTATACTTATGATTTATTTTGTGTACATGTACTTGTGTTACACTTATATTTTAATTGTATTTGAGTCTTATAAAAGTTCATATTTAAGTGTAAGTGTGTTATATACTTTGTGTCCCGCGATATTAAATTGTGATCGAAGTATCGTTGTTTGATAACTTTTTATAACGTAGTATTTTATTGTTACGTGTCTGAAATATTTTTATCTTTGTAATATTCCATATCACGGACATTTGTCATTTGTTTTATCAAGTCCTTATCATAGTTTCGGTACGCGTGCAGTGTCGGTCACTGGGGAAAACGAGATAACTTCTCGTCTTACAATTTAAATCATAAGACAAAATGAAATGAAATATTCATAAAATGATATGAATGCAAAAGTGATGCAATAGTCTACAGTGTGCGAGTTATCTACTCAAATGATCAGGCTAAGCTTATGCATGCTTAATGACTTATGCTTAGTAAAAGTAAATTACTAATTATCAGTTAAATTTTAGTGAAAATTTATCGTGTGTCACACCAACCAAACCCTTTGTTTCCCTACCGTAAGCCTAACGTTACAACCCTTTTAAAGACCTCTTAGATAGTTGCTCCTAGGTGCTTACGCTAAAGCGGTGGAGGTTTGATCTAGTCTCAAGCCTATGGTAATCTATGTACTATGACCGGTTAATAAGTGTTTATCTTCCATTTTCATTTACACCCGAGAGATGAGAGAATCAAAACACCCCTTGTGAGGTGCTAGTACATAATTTTCGTGCTTGTTATGACTATTGCGGTGCTTTTACTTGTTATGAATTATGTTAAACCAATGCTTCGTGCCCCCTAACTTATAAATTGATTGGCCAAAAGCACATTTGCTTGAGGATAAGCAAATACCAAGTGTACGGATATTTGATAAGGATTTAAAACGTACACTTTTAAGGGGTCATTTAAGCCCTTAATCGCCCACTTTTATATCCGTTACTGCTTAATTTTGTTCATTTTCACTTTTTAGGTCTCTTGGAAGCAAAATGCTGGAATGATGCATATTTGGACGAAAAGGAGTAAATATATGAAGAAAATGGCTAAGTCAAGATCGAAGACACTCAAGCTGCTGAATTTGAAGCTGACGGCGTCACAATCCAAGGGCGACACCGTCCCTCTATATGTAATTAAATTTGTGACGGCTCAGTAGACTTTTTGCTAAATTACACCTGCCGGCGACAGGCTTTGAAGAGGAAGGGCGTCACGAAGACTTTTCATCCCAGACGGCCTAGATCCAGAATAAGACGACGTCAGTGCTGCAGCTCAATGGGGTCACAACTACAACGTGACTCAGTCCCAACTATTACTTGGCCAAGACAAAACCCTAATGACGGCGATCTGACGGCGTCCCACATATAAGGCGGCGCCGTCGCGAATGTAAAACTATATATAGAAATCGAATTTTCAGAATTTTAAGAGGTAGACATGTGGAGTAAAAATCTAAAACGATTATAGTCCAGTTTGGACAGTATCTTAGGGTTCTCATACCTTATTTTACATCAAGATAAGTGTTTTACTTCATTGATTTCATTATGTCTTCGATTATATGTGTGTATGCTTGCGTGTTTAACATGTCCGGCTAAATTTCTTGTGTGTTTGCTTAGATCTATGAAACCTAATTATTAATTATTGATTGGTTGTCTCTTATCTTAATTGTAATTGGCTTAGGAGTGCATTAGGCCATCGTTGTGTTTGAATGCTTGAGTAATCTTTGCGGACCTTAGCTTATAGATCACGTAGCGGAATTGTACGCTAAACATCCAAAGATAACCTTAGAGTTAGTTTATGAAACCTAGAGATTTCGTAGGCAATAACCTTAAGGTAGTCTCAAAGAGTTAGGGATAAAAGCATACCATACGACCTTAGAAAACACCACACGTTAAGAATAAGGACGTGACAATTCAACCACCAATAAAAGATAACAAGGGAGTAATAGTATCTAGGTAGACACATTTTTAATCATCATACGAGCACACATCAATAGACATAAGACTACCCATAGTTTAGATAACTAGATAGTAGAGTAATCCGTAGAAGTACTAAACCCCCAAATCCAAACCCCGAGATTTTACCCTTAGCTTTCTAAAAAATATAAAAAGATAAAAAATAATCTTCCTCAACCTCAACCTTAGCGTAGTACACTTCTCACTAGCATTCCTAATCCCCTAGAGAACGATATCAATACCCGAGGCTTACCCAATACTACACTACAACGATTAGGTTCACTGCCTAAGGTGTTGAAAAACTTGCTCGACGAAAAGGAAGTTCCTTTGACCCCGAACACGTTATACGCGCATCAGAGTGGCGCTGGCAGTAGTGGTGATCTTGATGGTGCGAGCTTGGATGATGCTGGTGATGAGTAGATGGAGGTATATGGGTTATTTTGTGTCGATATATATTTTGTGTCAATATATATATATATATATATATATATATATATATATATATATATATATATATATATATATATATATATATATATATATATATCTATATTATATATAACAGGAGGCATTTGGCATTAATGCCACCTCAATGCCACCTCATTGCCACCTCAATGCCACATAAGCATAAGTTGTCCACCTAAGCACTAATTTTTTAATTTAATTAGATTTTATGTAAATTTCGGTTTTTTAATAATTATTTTTGTAAATTTCGGATTTTTAATAATTATTTTTGAAAATTATTGATAAAAAAGGAGCTTTGTAAGGATTGAACCTTGGTCATTTGGATAAATAACTTGTGTGTTTACCACTTAGGCAACAAGTTATTTTGATAATTATGTTGCATATTATAATCTATAAATGCAACCAATTATGTAGGAGAATCCCTACAACTTAGATTAACCTAATAAAACATATACGGAATTTTTTTTTGCTCATTCATAATATATTTTTTTCTCAGAAACCCTAATATCATATTTTTTTTCACACAATCTCATCTACTGGTGTGCCTGAATCAATCACAAACTCATAATGGTAAGCCTAAACTTAAAAAATTGGATTTAATATAATGCTATCAAGTGCATGCATGTGATCATGTAACTGATTTAATATGTATGTAGGATGAGTCTTGATTCAAAAAGCAACTATGAATCAAAACAAGTTACCACCGTTGTTTGAAGAATATCACGATTGAGGTGTAGGTACAAATGTCTTCGTAGATCGAAGCTTGGTCTTGGATACTATAAAATTTTATCGTGACTACCAGGTTTTACGTCCACAGGAAAGAGTATGTTGCAAGAAGGGAAATAACTCATCGACTCAAGATCAGCAGCCCAATCAGCTGTTACAGTCGCAGGTACCCATTATCGAAAGCTGCAAAGGTATGTTAGGGTAAAGAAATTTCTGTTTTGTGCAAGTTATATATATTCTTACAGTTTATTCTTGCTTTCATGCTGTATAATCATTCTACTTCTTTTTGCGTCTTTTTAAAGCTGTCTTGTGGAGTCTGTTTTAAAACATGTAACATATAAGTACCAATAGGCAAAATAATGGGTCGGCTGCAGAGTACAAACTACCCCATGGCAGACGAAACATTATTAATCCTTAGCCACAAATTGTAACTCTATGTGGTTTTGTTCTGCTATCTCTTATGGTTTTTTAAAGGCTTAATCTACTTATTCAAGTTGTGGTAATCATATAATAAGAGGCAATAAACACATCGCTGATTCAATTGCTTATGGTCATAAACAAAAGGTTTTGGATTTAGACATATTTGTTGCTTGATATTTTTGATATTTGTGGCAACAGCACTACGACAAGAATTGTTGCATAATCTCTGCTGATGGGAGTTCAAGGTTTGCACGTTGTCTGCTCTTATGGAACAATACCGTAAATGTTTCACATTTGATTATCTTTCACATTTGTTGAACTTGCTCTGTTTTATTTTTAAGATGCCTATAATAGCTACATGTCTCGCGTATTACAAACTTATAATATTGCAGTGAACAACAGGTGTTCTCCGTTTTATCTTTATCATTAATTTATTACAGTGCAACTTATTTCAACTGTTGTCGAAACCAAGTTTTGGTGTCACAAACTCAAACCATAAAGCTGTAACTTTCAGCTTTCCATAAAATGATATAGGAGCGAGAGTTTGAACTTGAGCACTCACATCCTAATAAACTTACTTGCACATTTCGATCAATTTTGGTTAATTTTATTATGCCAAGATGGTTCCAAATGAAGCTTAAAGAATAAAACTTTGATTGTTCCTTAAAGAGGGGTTGGTATTAATTCATCAGAATGTTTCAGGTGTCTCTTTAGGTATTTTTAGTTGCTGTAGTGGCTATTGTTGTTACAACCAAACATGGGTTGGTATATGTTGTCTTGGAAGTTTGGTTTTTTAGTATTGATGTTTGATTTTGAGAAGCATGTTTTTATTCCAGTATTATCTTTTAATCTAATTCTGTTGTTTATCTGTAGGTACGAGAGGCAGGTGGATAACTTTTGCAAGTTCATGGATCCAATAATAGATTCATCACCACCCGAGGCTCACCAAGGTGCTTCATCTTTTAATTCCCTAATAAAGCATAAGTTACAGATATCATAATTTTGGGACCATTGTTTGCACTAATCCATCAATCCGGTTGGTAAGCTATACACAAAATTTAATGTTTTTATCATTTGTTTTATGATTAACTGTTTCGAATATGATGTTGCATGCTCAAAATCCAGAAGAGTCACAAAGGATGCTTGCTGTACAAAAAAGTATACCAAAGAGCTACTGTCATCCCTACACATCATTTGAAAAACACCGGAGAGACTGAGAATTTTGAAAATTTCATTACCGTTTAGCCGTGGTCTGGTAACTTTCTGTTCAAGAGGGTTGCTAATTTCAGTTTGCTGTTATGTGTGTGCAGTTGCAGCCCCGCACGGGTATAGTAACTCAGTTTCTCATTGTGGAAATCGACAGACAAAGGCCTTGGTATTTTCAGAGGTGCCGCACCTGCAAGCACAAGATATTTCCAAACTATCCTCACGCACACTGCATGGCAGGCAGCTCAGATACTTCTGACGACTATAGGTACTATCAACAATCTCATAACTACGATGAAATTATGCCTATTGTCTTAACCTTGGGGAAACTACTTAGACATACCTGAACCACCACATGATATTTCTTTTGCAGTTATTCCTTTAAAGCGTCAATTACTGACGACACCGGAACGATAACGTTAACCTGCTTCAGTGATGAGGCACACTCTTTGTGACAGAATGCAATAAAGTGGTTCAAGAAGAGCATCACACAGATCCATATACTCACCACCTGTCCTAGAAGCAACCGCAATGAAGAAAAAGCAAGCCGAGATTGTTGCCAAATATAGTGCATCATCGTTGAGCATTCATGAGGTCTCAGGTTTGATCTTGCGCTTTCTATAGTAGGAGCACACATTCTTTTTATTGTTAATGCGGTCTTACATTAGAACTTTTCTGAAAGATTTTGTCTAGATATTTTGAGGGCTACGTCTTCTCAATATTTCCAAAGAAGTGGTTCCAATAATGAAGTTGATTATACTTCAGCGAGCGCTTCTGTATCTACTGATGTCATCAAAGAGGAATTTCTTCAGAGCCAATCATTCACAGTTAAGGATTAAATCACAACAAGCAGAAGTACCTAAAATATTGCAAAATGCGTCTTCGGGCATTGTGAATTTTGTCAAAATCAACTATTGCTGAAAAAGTAAAATCTCTTTCTCCTTCATTAGCAGGTGAACCTGTTAAGCGAAGCTCATTGGAGAAAACCCCACGCAATATAAAGAAGATGATTAGCGTATTTGAAAGTATTATATCTCAGGTATGCATGCCCTTTCATTTTGAATATTGTCAATGTCAATTATTTATTTATTTGCTTATATACGCTGTAACGAAATCAGGCAGGTTGGGTAATGAGTCAAATAGGGCCGTCAAAATTTGCCACATTGTCAACATATGTCAGGTCTGGAAACTTTTGAGTACAACACACTCTTGTCAACTTTTGACCCGTTTGTCCTATTCAGCCCATTTAACCCGTTTCATTTTAAGCAAACTTGATGAGATAAATTTAACCCATAATTGATTCATATGTACTAAATAGTTAAAATGTTACCTGAAAAGGTTCTGTTGTATGAACGTATATCAGGATAGAGTGCCTCTCAAGCCTTTAAGTACTAAATCATACAGAGCTGGAAGCTTACGATTATTAAAGGATACCACAGTTAAAGGTTATTATGACATCTCAGAATCAAGCCAAGATAAGTTAAAAGACTCAGAAACCTGTCTCTGGCATGGGCTTCTTTAACCTCCTACTGTGGCCAACAATCTTTAGACTTGGGCAAGCCAAAACAACCGACTCCACATCTTTCCAAGAAATTTTATCACACGAATACAACGAAATGTAATGTAGTGTTGGGTGATGAGCAAAACTACGCAAACCTTCACCTGTAATAGCCTCACAACCCGTCAAATAAATAAATTTCAGCTTCTTACAACTGCTAGGAATATGAGACAATGAAATATCTGTTACGTTGTTGGACCAACACAAATGCAACGTGTCAATATCTGTGTATGTCAAGTTGGTTGAGCGTCATCTGAAAGTAAGTACTTATTGTTTTTATTTAGTGTTCAGCCAAATAATAGAAACATCTCTACAACCCTCTTGCATTAATATGGTTTTGTCTATGCTAATAAGTAGTGTAAAAGACTATGCATACAAGATGGAAACCGAAAGCATATCTCGGAAGAAACAAGCTTTGTCACTGGTAAGATAAATACATAATCGAATATTATATTTTAAGAAAATGCATTTTTAGATTTAACAAGTTATCTTTTTTGTTGTGTTAAAATGCAGATAGATAAAACACAATCACGTGTTGTGGATCTTACTGTGTCAACTCTTCGCTTATCGAATCTTGATATTGTTGCTTCGTATGTTTTTAGAGGAGGTAATAAGGCCCCGATGCCTACTGCTGAAAATGTTAGAAACGATGTCCTTGGTCCAGCAATATTGGAATCACAAGTAAGTGAATAAATCGTTGTTATTGGTTAGGTGTCAAAAATGGGCAGCTTGGGTAATAGGTTAAGTGAATAAATCATTGTTATTGGTTAAGTGAATAAATCATTGTTATTGTTAGAGACAGCTATTCTCTAAACGGATAATGTATACTTTTAAGTCATACAAGTCTGCACTTTCAGTCACAGGGATTGATCTTCGCATATCTCATGTTGAAGTAAAATATGATGAATGGGCTCCTAAAGTGGTAACATGGATCGCTTCAGAAATACAAACGGGTATGTTAACTTCTCAAATATTATATTTAAAAAAACACTGTATAAAGACATCACCATGAATAAGTATAAAAAAGTTTCAAACAGTACTGTATATTTTCATATACCAGATGGTTGATGCATGGGGCGGATGGAGTCTTTTCCAAGCTCTTCTTAAAACTCTAAATCACGTAGCAATAAAACATGGAGTCTCCATACCAACTGTTGTTGTAAAGTTCATACTAGATCAGGTAAACTCGCTCACTCAAATTTTTCTGTTAAACAAATAAATCAACAAATTGTCAAATCTTTTTTTTACTGAAAATGCTGCAACACGACTGCAATTGCAGCCATCTGTGGCGGGGTCAATGGTGGCCGTTAGACTTGGTTTATCAGAACATATCAAAGACTGTACTGCAATATTCTCACTTAAACTTGATGAAGAAGATGTAAGCAGCATTCAAGAAGTCATAAGCAAGGGAAAAGATCTTCAGAGAGCGATTGGTGACTGTGGAGATGAGTATAGGCGTGCATAACACATGGAGTTTTGTTTTTTGGTCGTTTGTGCAAAGGTTGTTATTGCTGTTGGGTCATTTTATAGCCACCGAGAGGGTATGTACGAATCAAAGACGCATATACAATATGGCTGTGTTGTGTATTGAACAATTGCAGACACATGGAGATAAGGAATATGTTGGTTAAAGAATTTTATCAGCACCATACTAATAAAAGTATTTTAGCTGATATTAAAAACCAGGTTATAATTTTGGCGTTAATATCTATTTCTGTGTCAGTCGAAACAAAAGGATTCCTATAGCTATATAGAAAGTACGTAATAGATGTCAAGTTTAAAATATATCAAGTGAGCTTTAATACTAAATAGTGCTTGTGGAGGACTGTGTCCAAGTCCAACTATCCATGGCCATATGCAGCTTGTGAGATTATATACTTAATGATGGCATGCGCCACTCTTTGAACATGTTGATTAATATTTAATACTCACTGTTCTATTGTCAGGTATCTGGTGAAATTCCAAGTGTTACATACAATTTGTCTATAAGAAGCACATCAGGTCCATTAGGCCCTGGTGACAAACATGTTTACTCACTCCCATACATCGATCCCAGACAACAAGGTGCGTTCAATTCTCAACATTTAAAAACATTAAGACGGGTGCAAATGATAAAAACGGGTCTAAATATGTTAAAAACATATAGACCGGTGTATTTCATATTTACCTGTCTAAAAATGAAAAAATGAACCAGTGATGTGTCAAATTTAAAACACCCGGTCTAATTATCAATGCTTAGCAGAAGAGTTCATGTCGATTTTGTGAAGAATTGGGCATAAAAAGTGAAAAGCTAAAAGAGTTGTCATGTTTGAAAGGGAGGTTATGCGCATCCCATTACTACCCCCTTTTCCAAAGCCGGATCTCATTATGGGGATAACATCCCTCGAGGTTTGTTCTTATTTCTATCATAGGAGCTTTGATACATCATTTCAACTTCTGATGGTCCTAATATGTCGACAATGGGTGAAGAGCAGAAGTCCATCAAGTTGAAAGCAAATGAGATTGTTTTGCAGGCATATAAAAATCGTAAAATCAACTTTTTGTTTGCTTCGTTTTATTGCATATAGAAATACTATTAGTTCGGCTTTATTATTTTGTTCTTTTTTTCTCAGGTTCACTAGCAAGAAACTATTAGGGGATGTGTTGTTGGCATATTAACTACACATAGAGCACTTATTGTCCATGCCGACTTGGAGAATCATGCAAGAAGTACCATGAAATTAGATAATGGACTACCATCAATATCCTTATTACATCATATTTTTTATTTATTTGTTATAGATTGTTACCGATCATATATAATCTAATATTGTTAAGCCGTCATTTTTTTATGCCCTTAACTTCATATTACTTCAGATCTCTCCTTTGATTTGGGGGCCAAACCTTTTGTTTTCTACCACCACCGCCATCAACGTGCTTGGCTGAGTTGGGAAATAAAGACTATTCTTTCCAGCAGCATGTCTAATGCAGGTGAGATATTGGCTACACAAACTTATAGTTGTAGCTATCTCCTATGTATATCAATCTGAAACATTAAAACTTAGAGTGAGATTTTTTGCCCTGATGGTACTTTAGCATAGGTTGTGATAATGGTTTTTTTGTCAAATTGGACAGGTTGCTCTTTTTATGGCATTTTCGTTATGTGTATCTTTTAGAGGCTTTACGTACATATGGTATCCAGAGCTCGCTCTACTAATTTATGGTTAGTGAAATTACAACAAAAAATATAAATATCACGTGTGTACTCATTTGACCCGTCCTATTTTTAGTTAACTGTTAGATCTAAATAATTGGTCCAAACCTACCCATTATAAAACTATTAACAATATAGTCATCCTTAATTAGCAAAATGTAATAGATTAGATAATATGCACTACTTAATTTTTCTCACTTTACATCAAGAATTAGCCATTAGATCATTGCATTGGTCACCTTTCCATTTTTGGATATTTTTTCAAAAAACAAATACTTTAAAGAGTGTATAAATCAGTGGATATGATAACAAGATGTGGCACAATAGGTGGGTCGAGTAGGTTACTTTTTGGTATGGTTGGGATGAGTCGGTTTTGCAACTCTATTTAAATTATAAAAGTTTGCTTTAAACTAAGAGAATGTTAACCCGTTTGGCCCATTTAAATTCAGGTTGATGTATCCTAACTGTTGAGGTTGTTTTTCTTGATTAAAATAGTCATTTAAACCTCAAATTTGAGTGAGTATGAGTGTATACATGACTGTAAATGGTCCAAAAGTTGATAAATTGTGGCTAATTTGTCTGCATGTTTTGGTACATATTTTTAATTTAACAAATGGCAAGAGCAACACAACCTCATTGGAAGAAGCTTGCTTGAATTAAAATTGCAGCTTGATAAGGGATATAGTTGCAGCTAACCATCTACGACATTGTTGAAGTACATGTAACAATACTTATATGTTTGGATTTGCACGATTTGAAGAGTAAAACTATATGATATTTTACAGTTGCGTTAGTTATTTGTTGACTCAAACATGTATTTGGATATGTATATACAGTAATAATCTTTTAAGAAGGAAACATATTCACACAGTTTGGCCATTCTTCTTTGCTTATTCATATCATGTCAATTATTTGTATTTGTTGCTGATCAATCATAATGTATGAGAGATACTATGCTCATGTCATGAAATATACTAAGGTACGGAAGAAGCTTTTAAAATTTGTGATGATGAGGACAATGAAGATGCTATATAGGTACAGAAGTGTTTTGATTATCCAACATGTCCATTATTAACCATTATAAGATTAACAAAAGCAATGAAAATGCTCAATTAAATTTGTGGTCAAGAGTTTCTGCACAAAGTTAGGTAAAATCTGTGGTCAAGTCTTGATCAAACTGACTCTCACCCGAACCATTCACAATGCTTAGAAACTTATCAAAGTGCATCGCAGCATGATTGTATTTGTTTTGTTATGCATGATTCATTTTGTGAGGTATTAATCTTTTCCTTACATGTTTTACTTGCTTCTTTTGACAATTTCACTTGAAAGTCTTATTAAAAGTAAATCATGGCAATGTAAGTCCCTTATGAGTGTGATATCTGTTAAATTACAGTCATAGCTTATTTCTTATCTTATTATGATTGTTTTAGGGTCAAAAGATAAGATGCTAAAAAACAAGTAAGAAGCTGTGAGAGAACTTATTACCAAAGCTTTTAAAATTATGAAAACATATTGTAAAGTATTCAATCGTGTACCACTGCACTACTATTAGACCATTTGTATCTATTAGAAGTATGTGTGATGTTAGGCAACACTTCAATGAGCTTCAACGTTTCTTCTTCATTTGTTGGGTCACTTTGGGTATTCCATTCAAAAACATATCGATTGGGTCTGTTATGTGTTAGCATTGTAAGAAGAAAGGCCTTATAAACGAACCAAAAAGGAATATATTTGACCAGAACCTCTCACCAATTAGATAATAATATTTTGTCTGCTTCTTTAATTAATCTTATATTTCGATATAAATTGTGCACATACAAGTACTTCAATTTTGATGTAGACCTGCCAGGTGAGAAGATTTCTGACATTACTAATAGGCGAGTGGTATATATTTTACTGGATATAAACTTCTGGGGTTCAGTTTACCACTTTTGAGGGTGAAAAGCATAAAAGGATTTGTAGGACCTTAGTTTTATCAACCTTATCACTTTACCAAGCAAACCCAACACGTATACAAGTATACCCACGTGAAACAAACACAAACAAAGCTTAGAAATAAGATGAGAAAGATGGTGACTTGAAGATATAAATTCGTGTATGATGTGAGACAAGATAAACACAAGATGTTGTATATTCAATAAAGAAAAACACACACACACACACTTTCAAGCACACCCCTCAAATGACCATTTGAGGGGTATTTATAGTACAAGACATGAAAACCTAAAAGGCTTTCCTATGGGCTTGGCTTGGGCTTTTCGTGGACTTGGGTTTGGACATGGGTTACACGCCATTATTCAATGCTAGCTTAACTAAACTAAAGCCCATTTAGCTTAGTTCAATCCACGAGCCCGTTGACTATTCTATCACGATATCTAACACACGTTACAAAGTTCCTAATCGTGAATGACCATCACTTTTAATAAAACTATTAAGGCTAACAATCTCCCCCTAAGGGGTGGTCATTCAAATGATGCTCCACTTGATTAGGTCTCTACTTTCATTGAGCTTGAACTTTGTGATTAGATATAGAATAGTCTTGATTCTTTGTTCCTTCATGCTTTGTGATCAGATAATGTGGTTGTCTGCCATTGTCAACTTCGTTGGTTAGGTGTCTCCACGTCATTCTCCACTTCTTTCTCCACCATGCTCACACTTCTATTTGACTTTTGGTTACCAATGGTGAAGTTCTCGAGTCTTTAAACTTTGTAGATTCTTTGACATTGACGAAGAATCATCTCCTTTGATTATGATGAGAACTTTCATGTGTTGTTGGTATGAGCATGTGGCGAGTCTGCACGATCCATCCGCTCCGGAGCTTCCATAAGAAGAAAACATAAAACATTGTTAGTAATAAGCGGATTCCGGCACTTACAAGTTTGAATTTTGAGGGTGTTAACAGCATAGTGTGGAAACACGTCTCTAATTCTTACAGAGGCCGTTCCTGAACTGGAGTCCCACAAGTGAGATAACGCGATATACCGAAGTACACCTACAGTTCAGATGAGTCGCTGAAGTACACCGAAGCATCACTCCACGACTGTAGACCGTTTGAGACACACTAAGCGTAATCCACGGAGAATTACCGAAGTGACCTGCTGTCAGGGCTGCTTGATGTTGACCCTGGCAGGAGTTTCCATTCAATCACTGAAGATCACAAATGTGAAACCTCTCATAAATGTTCTGGCAGATTGCTAAGATCTGCGTAGGACTCTATAATATATCACTTGTGCCCTTATTGATGAACAACAAGCGATGTCATGTCAAGTGTTCCTATGAGATCTTTTGATGAATCTCGTGGCTCTAGACTCAATTAGTGCATTTTGGTTTTCCTGAGCGGAGACTAGGGAGAGGGTCTCCTTCTTCAATATCAACAATCTCTAAGAGAAAGTCGATAGATTATGTAGGGTTCCCAGTGAGAATGAAACAAATCCTTTTAAGAGGAATTGAGTGGCTAGAAGGTTTAGTGCAGTGCGTCACTGGGTCCATGACGTCTTTGTCTTCAATACCAGTGTCATCTAGTGACATCCAGTAGCATATGTATTGAACCCGGTTTCTGCCCTAAGGTTGAATATGGAGGGCTATTTCTTTTCACCCTTTCTTTTACTTTTCTTTTTAATTCTTCAACCCCTTCTTTCTCCTTTCTCACATTACTCCTTTTTTCAATCATACCTAAGGACTTCTAATACTAACTATTTGTGATGTCCTTGGGTAGATCCCTCCGGCTCTGGCGGATCATAGGACTGATTTCCTATCCTTAGTCACCTTATAACTCCATGACTGTCCTATTGTTGCCATAAAACCATTTTCTTTGAAAATCTCTCAGAGTGTTTATGATAGAAAACATGTTTGCAACACTCCGTGAGTTTTGTATTTTCAGAAACACTCCCCCTTCACATGTGCTTATAAGTTTAGACTGAAATTTGCACAGAGAGGGTAGAGTTCGCACTTTTTGAATTGATCGACTTTAAATGAACAAGACCGATTCGAGACACGTTTACATCACTAGAGAACTAGCTTGAAATTATTACCCGTCCTGGTCAAGTCCATAGAAGGTTTCTCGAGATGGTACATAATTGCTCGTCAATTCATTGGTTTCATCTGAGTCGAGCTCATTTAAGATTCAAACAACGATTTTGATCACATTTTAATCACGTCTCCTCCCCCTCAAAAATAGCATAATCGTGATATTTTTTATATCAACGGATTAAACAACATTTTAGAATTTTTTGGGGAGACAAACGGATTTGATTTAAGCATGAATTTGGAACATTTTGTTTTTATACTCCCCCTTTAATAAAGCATATTCAATTAAAGGGTTTTAGAGGGAGTTGTCTTGAGCACAAAATATTTTGAAAGATTTTGAAAAAATCTTTTTGTACAATCTTGAAAAGGTGCTCAAGATGATGATGATTTCTCACCATTTTTAAATGTAGTGCACTGAAGCGTACACCTCATTTTTCGATCAAAGCACGAGTTTTGATTTGAAAAGAATCAAAAGTCATCATTTCGGTCCGGGTTTCGTACTGATGTATACGAAAGCCATTATTTTGAGAAATATTGAGAAACGACATGTTTTGAAAAACAAATTAAAGAACTCTCGCTCAAGCATCTGTACATGCCCGTATCATTGTTGAATGACATTTCTAGAAACGTACAGAATATCGATTATACGAGAGACATGTCGTAGAAGAATATTTTTGTATTTTTGATTTTCTACTGTTTTTGTATTTTTGAAAATTTTATATTTTTATATTTTGCTTTTGTTGGTTTTTCAAATTTTGTATTTTGTTTTTCAAAAATATTTACAACGAAGCTTTTTGGAAAATCATTTTCAAGAAGATTCGAGAAGACGTTCTAACTCCTCAGGGGTTAGGCTTCGCATTCCAATTCGTCGAACTAAATACTCAAACCTTTCTTTTGGAAGGGCTTTAGTTAATAGATCGGCGAGTTGATAATCAGTCTTCACGAAGAATAATTCAACAGTACCATTTTCGACGTACTCTTTGATGAAGTGATAGCGGACACGGATATGCTTAGTCTTTGAGTGGTGAACAGGATTGCATGATATGGCTATGGCACTTTTCGAGTCACAATACATAGGTATTTTATCGAAAGTAAAGCCATAATCTGTGAGTTGTGTTCTCATCCATAGAACTTGAGCACAACACGCAGATAGAGACACATACTCAGCTTCAGCGGTTGATAGTGCAGTGCAATCTTGTTTCTTTGAAGACCAGCTTACTAGCTTTTCACCCAAAAATTGTGCTCCTCCGGATGTACTTTTTGCTGTAACTTGGTCACCTGCGTGGTCCGCATCTGAAAAGGCAATTAGATCAAATCCGGATTCCTTCGGATACCAAAGTCCCATGTGAATGGATGTCTTCAGGTACCGAAAGATCCTTTTAACCTCTTTGAGGTGCAGTTCGGTAGGCTTAGCCTGAAACCGTGCTAATAAGCAAACAGCAAAATGAATATCTGGTCGACTAGCAGTAAGATACATGAGAGAACCAATCATGCTCCGATATTTCTTCGGATCAATAGGTTTCCCAAACAAATCGGCTCCAATTTTTGGTGAAGTTACCATAGGTGTTCCGACCGAATCACAATTGTCCATACCATGATTTTTCAAAATCTCAGTTGTGTATTTAGCTTGATTTATAAAAATTCCACGAGGGGACTGATGTATTTGTAAACCAAGAAAGAATTTTAGTTCCCCCATCATGGACATTTCAAATTTGCTTTTCATGAGATTTTCAAAATGTTTTGAAAGATTCGGATTAGTGGACCCAAAGATGATGTCGTCCACATAAATCTGAACAATCAAAATGTCGTTTTTGCATTTTTGTGTAAACAAGGTAGGATCAACTGTTCCTTTGGTGAAATTGTTTTGGATAAGGAAAGAGGACAGTTCGTCATACCACGCTCTCGGAGCTTGTTTCAAGCGCAAGAACTTACCTTGAGACTTTCTTCTTCACATGCACTCAGTCGGTCTTCCGAAGTAGCTGAACCTTGTAGGTCTGATGCAGATGTTTGAGTTTTTCCGATATATACCAAACTTTGTTCGAGGCTCTCGCACCATACTGCTTGACAGGAGAAAGGAATAGGTTTTGTTAAAGTGGTTTCCTTGTCAACTAGGATGGAACAAATGTGTTTTTACGTTTTTGCTGTAAAACTAACAAGTCTAAATACACCTGCTGTAGTAGAAAC